>JAWZYV010005215.1:0-10953 GCA_038373885.1 Cheiracanthium punctorium
CAACACGTTGTATTCCTATTTTTGCTTTAGATTTTTTTAAAAAGTCATCATAGAAATTCCATAATTACTAATCTGAAATTTAAGAAAAGTTAGTAGAATACATTTATTTTTAAAGTATATTGTTTGATAATTATCAAGTGCAGCCCGGCTGTTACTTTGCTGTAACCCACGAGGCTGCCGACTGATTGCATTCGGAAAAACGATTTCGGGCTCATCACGCAGTCATTCGAGATCTAAACTGTCTGGAGTTTTTGGGTGGTTTCCTTCGTATGTAACGTGAATACGACGCATTAGAACCCCTTTAAAAATCCGCCCGAACAAGGTAACACTCATCCCTATACAGATAGCCCTCGATTAGCTTCGCCTTGTATCACAATAAAATATAAGTACAATTTCGGAAAAACCGTCATCCATCTAGAAGCTCCGTGCTGTTTAAGACAATTTAACCGCATGGAAAGGAGAAATAGAGAGAAAAAAAGAATGGTCCTTCAAAAGAGCATTTTTCTGAGCGCTTTTGCCCGTGAGTCCGCTTTTAGTTTGATTCGCCTACATTCGCACCCTCCTTGGGCCGCCCTAGCGTTTGAGAGAAACATAAAATATTTCAATCATGAACTTACCAAAAGAATGATAGCATATAAATGGAAAAGAAATAAATAAGCAGGAACTTGCCGTTTGAAAAATGAGTACTTTTAACACAATAAACGAATTACACTATATGGAATGATCGGTCAGCGTTCACAGAATTATGAGCAGAATTCCGTAGGAACAATCTTTAGATACTTCACCACCTGGCGTCGTCCCTTGCAGAAACCTTTCATTTTTGACTTGCGAAATGCCATCAGTGCAGTTTTACGTTAGGTGTGTTTCGGTACTGTAAAATAATAAATAATATATCATGAGTATGCATATTTCACCCTTTGAGAGTGCAAACCCATTTTCACATCCATATGGAAGACCCACCGGATAGACTGTCCAATGCTCAAAAAGTACAGCCAGAACGGGCACCCCCAGTTAGTCCCAAGTCGCCTCAATTCGCACGCCCTTGTCCCAAGATCCCGCCCCCCCTAAATAGCAGGAGAAAGTGTTCATATAGTTAGTCCCTGGTTAAAAGTGAAACATACAGATGAAATGGCTACACATAAGTTGAGAACAACCTGCCGTATTCTTGCTTTATGGAGGAAATATGGAAAATTTTTTAAACTGGAAAAAAAGTTGAGATAGAAGGAACCAGGGCCATAGCGCTGGGGGCGCTGGCTATGGATGGCTCAGGCCCCCCCTGGAAAAATCTGAGCCCCCCTCCCTATCCCAAAGAACATAGGCATCGAGGAACACTTTGTTATGTAAAAAATAATAAAGACATGTAAATTTTTTAATTTTTGTTCCTGTACGGAAATTGCAAACTTAAAACCGCAGGCGACTTGAAATATCCTAAATTTTCTTCTTTGATTTTTTTATTGTAGTGAAAACCTCTTGTTAAAAAAGAGTGTGTGGTGGTCTAGTACTAATTTTCTCACAAGCAATCACTACCCTGTCCCTACAATTAACGACCACCCGTAGCGCCCTTTATCAGCACCAGCACAAGCCCGATAATCAATGTGGGAGTGAGAAAAACTTCCGGTCTTTTCAAAAGGCGAAAGCGTTTTATAATTGATTGTGTTCGGCACTAGCTATGTATTTTTTCTTTTGCTTAAATCAATGATGGACAAACTTTTCTGGCAGCAAAATGATTAAGCACTAAAAATTTAACTTAATTTGTAGATAGTCTTTTTCTTATTGTAGTTCGCTTTAATATATAAATATATTTCTTAAGTTTGCGGCGGGATGGATAAAACTTTCAGACAGGCAGGAGCTGGCCCGCAGGCCGTAGTTTGCCCACCCCCTGGTTTTAAGCAATCTTTTTTTCTAGGTTTTGAGACTTTTTTCGATCTCTGCAATGCCTTTGCTGAGTTTCAGACGCCCTCTATAAATTTTTGCACCCTTATGCGAAATGAAGCTGAACGTCCACATCCGTATTGGGCGGTTTTAGATAGTTCCCTAAGATTGTAGGAGACTTTTTCCAATGTGAAATTCAGTGGCGTAGCAACAGGGACCGGACTAAGCGAAACCTTTCTTCCTATACATACAGACTTCATTTTTTTTAAATAATTGAACTCTGTATGTATGCGAAATTTCAACTCGATTATTTACTCTTCAGTTGCCGGCATTGGACCTAAATTTTTGGAAAAAAAAAAAGGATAAAAAGCAAATTTTTGAAAAATTTCTAAAAGATCAATTTAAATTTGAAAAATTTCTTGTCCCTAGCACTGAAGTTTACTTTAATTGACTTAAATAATGAGAGTTGTGAATTTTCAGCTCGATCGATTCAAAATATTTAGGTTTGCCGCAATGAGCCTAAAGTTCGAAAAATGTGAAAAAAGTAAATCTAAAAAGTGTCAGCACTTTTTAGAGACCATTTCATCCTTTAATATTAATAATTTTGTGTGTACATTAAGTGTCGATAATGCAAGTGACGTAAGAAAATGTGTTTGCAATATCCATTAACAAATAGTGCTGTAATCCGCAAGCTTACGATCTGACTCCTTTCCTCCCCGATTTCATTCCTTGTGACTACTTTCTGAGGGGCATTCTTAAAAGACTGTCTACCTAAAACATTCCAAAAGAATGACTATACTTCTAAATAATGATTGTGATCGATTTTGTCTTGCCGCTCCGTCTGTTACCTGTGGTTTACTTGAGGGTGGAGCTCCAGTCCCACTTGTGGAATATTTTTCAGCATTAAAATCCATACATTTTATCATTTTTAACATAAAAATGTCACCTTTTAATATTAAGATATCGATATTATGACCGCCCTCCTTTTAAAAGAAAGATTGTGTATGCACTTGTCTCCAGATTGAGACACTGTCAAACCTGAACTCCCCCAATATGCTAAGTAGCTTGAAATTGGCCGATAAGCGATAAGTGGCAGTATATGAATCCATTCCCACCGGAAACACTACTTAATAAGATTTTTCTAATAATCTTGATGAAAAAATTTAGGGATCACATTTATATTGGGAAAACAAATACGGTATATAAATCCCCCCCCCCCACCAACAACAAACAACCAACAACAACCAACAACAACACAAAAAAAAAAAAAAAAAAAAAAAAAAAAAAAAAAAAAAAAAAAAAACAAACCACGAGATTGCCCTTTTATTCAATATCTTCTTCCTTCCTTAGGGAGTCCTGTTTTAATTCTTTCCTAGCGGGAAAAAAAAAAAAAAAAAAAAAAAAAAAAAAACAGGGAGGGGGGTTGGATTTTGAAGGATCAGTAATCACTGTCTTTATCCCTGTGTTTCCTTTTTCTTTGAAACGTTCTTTCATTTTGAGAGTACTGGTGAAACTATGAGCGACTACCTTTATTACCCAGACAGCACAGCAAACTTGCAGCAAGCTTGATTTAATCAAGGTCAATAAGCTTGAAAATTCCAGTCGTGTAAGCTTGATTTAAGTGTTCTAGTTTACACTTGCCCAGCTTGCATTAAGCTTGACATTTCAAGCTTAAAAAAAGTTTTCTAAATACACGACGGGGCGCCCGCGCCCCATATACTATTATTTTTCCGCCACATTTTCCCCCCCTTTATGCTGTAATTTTAAGTTATTTTAATCTGTTTTCCGTGGCTAGAATAGAACCCGGGAACTTTCGATTAGTAGCCGAGCATGTTATCCATTCAGCCACCAGAGCCTTGTGCAAGCTATGACTAAAGTTTGAAGTGAATTATTACGTGGTTTTCTGGCCAGATTGATAAGTGGGCGATATGTTATTTTATTTATTTTTTTTCCCCCATGGGATGCATCAAAATTAAAATAATTTTATGTGTGATTTAGAGACTCTACTAATAGGGAAATAAACAGAATAATATATGTTTGTTTGATTTCAGTAACTTAAGAGCAACACATGTTTTAAAACTTTCCGCAACACTCATGAGCAATTACTGCCGCTGGCCAAAATCGACACAAACGACTGATTTTGAAATCAATTTCGTAGTATAATTGTATTTTATTTTGAAGAATTTCCATATTTGGAAATATAGAATGGTTTACTTACTTAACACAAATTTTGTGTTAAGTAATCTGAAATCAAAGAAACAGATAGTTAAACGTTACTACTTCGAAATGCTATATCACAGTTGCTAACATAACATGTATGGAATACAAACACTTTAGTCATTTTTGTAAATATTTCTTATAATAACAAATAATTGAAAAATTTTGCTATTTTTTAAACGCTAAAAATTCTCTTTACAAATGTGGTTAGTTATTTTCCTACATATAATTGGTATGCTATAATCGATTATAAGAGCATTTTGAAGAATTAAAAATAAGTTATAAATTAATTTATACAAATGTAAATTTGAATTATTTTCATTGTTCATACTTTATAATTAAAAAAATTATTTAACTTCTGAATTTTTTTTATTCCTTTGCAGGGGTCAGTCCCAGGTTTTTCTTTCCCAGGGTCCTATTTTTTGTGAAAATTTTAACCTAATTTTGTGAATTTATAATTAATTTTGTGAATTTATACCTAAGTATGTGAATTTTTTCTATTTTTGTGAATCTTTCCGCTTATTTTGTGATGTGAATCGTCTCCAATTTTCTTTTTCAATTTTTTGAGCAAGAAAGCAATCACGAAATAGAATTGAATATTTTTATAAAAAAATTAAAAACACAAAATGGGTATAGTTTAGTTCCCTTAAAGAAAAAGTTGGCCAAACTGAATAAATTCCTGTTCACCGAACATTCCAGGATAGTCATACCCTAGAAACAATATTTAAAAAAAAAAATTCGATTAAAATTAAAAATATAAAGCTTTAAATCTTTACTTTTAAATGATTAAAAAACAGATTTTGTAATAAACGTAGGCCATGGTAGTTTCGATTTAAATTGCAGGTACTAAAACACTTTTATTTACACCCCCAAATTCAAACTTTAGTAATTTTTAAATATTACAATGTCTGTCAGTTTCGACTAGAAATACTCTAATACTAACGATGTGAAAAATGCAATTTATAAATCTAGTTAAATTTCAACAATCGAAGGGAAAGCAAAAATAAGTTGCAGATAATTACAGATGGGAGAAATTAGCTAACATTTTTAAAAATTAATTTCAACTTGTACCATTAAAAGAAAAATTACTTGTCAATGTACACAGAATATCCCACGAAAAAACTGACCTGGGGTTTTATTCCTTAAATATTTTTCACAAATATTTTACAGTAAATCACAAATTTATGTTAAAAAAAAAAAAGGCACAGAATTTTACAGTAATGATTATAATAAATGTTGGAAGATTAAATCTAAATAAATACAAATGTACATTTTTATATGGTCTCCAAAACAGAAAATTCCTACTCTGTAAGATGTGCCCATGCATTAATTAAGTTTAAAAAAATTTTAAAGTTATAAATTTTCAGTCTTCTAGCAAAAAATTGCTCGCTAACGGCCCTGCCTATGCCGATAGCATTTCTCTGTAGTGTACCCCTATGACCGCCTCTTTAAAATGATATTAAATCCCAATAAAATCACTCCTATGCTTTGTTGTTCACATCCCAAGAATGAAAAAATGCAGTATTATACTATTTCTACTACCCCCCCCCCCCTTTTTCCAGCTTTGAGTAGTGATTGACTTATATTTATCCCATTTCACATTCCACAGTGTGGATTCTCGACCGATTAAACAGGGGCGCGGCACCCGGCAATGTCCTTTTTCTCCCCCCTATGCCTGGGTATGTCGGTCCGTTTTTCTTTTCTTATTTGCCAAAACTTTTTCTCCTTCCTTACCATACAGTTTTTCTTATACAGGAGACAATACAATGAAGTCAAAATTGATGTTTAAACAACCCTTTACAAAACAGGAAGTATAATTGTTCCTTCAAAAAAATCCAATCAGCTTTTTTTTTTTTTTTTTTTTTTTAAATGCAAGGAGATAAAATGTCCTTTTATAAATAATTATTGTTTCTGTTTTCTTTTATTTGCGTGATCTGAAAGATGCCCTTGGAATGTTTGTTTTTTTCAGCAATGTAAAAGGGCCATCTGGCACATTACGCTTTCAGTTGGGGGAAAGAAGGGAGTTTGAAAATGATTTCACCCATAAGGATGTTATGTTTGATAAGTATGCAGTTGTGAATTAGTAAACAATAAGCTTAGCCACGCAATGACGGCAGGTCCCGTTGTTTTGAATTGGATGTTATGCACTCTTGCAAGTTGTTCTTAATGATTGCTTTTAGTGTAATCATTACATGGCCTTTCTACTTCAGATTATTTATAGTTATTACAGATATTTACTAAACATTAGAGAATTACAGATTCATTTCAAAATGCAAAACGAATTATTGCGAGTTAGAACGTTTGCGCGATTTTGAAACATTGCATTGATCTGAATTTATGTCTGTCTTTTAGAATAAGATTTAGGACTAAGTTAATCATTTTGAGATTGCATCAAACAATTTCTGAACATTTAATACATGGTGCATAAATGTGCCAGTTTGGAAAACAAAGTGCTTTCTTTTAATCTCCTCCCCAACCTGGCTGCCCTTTTTACATACGCCACTGTCTTTATTCATGAAGAACGTTGTAATTATCCGAGAATGACAGCTGTCATCACCTTTTCTTCTGGCAATGAGCCTTATTAATATTATAGTGGAATATGTCTTGATGTTTAATTTTTTGGCATAAACACAACTCACATGAAAAGAAATAATAAATGAGCGCTCGCTACTAGTCCGATTTTTATTCCCAGAAAGAGAGCTCCTTTATAGCAGGTGAGGGGAACTTAGGAGGAAGAACAAACAAGTGCAGGCGCCTGCTTCAAACAGGGTTGGACGGTATTTACCGTCTGATGGTATTTACCGGTTTTTACCGTCTTTGGAAAAACATGTTTTTACCAGGGTTTTTACCACCTTTGAGAAAAACTTAATAATTTCACTATTTTTTGTCACTTTTTTGAAGATTTATCTCTCCATCAATGGCTGAGAGGTTCTGCTCTCGAAACTGGATGGTGGGAGGTGCCAGGTTCATACCCTGGTCGTGCCTGTTGATCTAGCTGTTCGGAGTTTTCCGTGGATTTTTTTTTCAGAAATCGCACATAAATACTGGCTAGGATCCCTTAGGAATAAGAAGGTATTCCCCAATAGGATTAGAATCCTAGTGCAGTCAATCGGCCTTAATCCACAAGCAACCAATGAAGATTTATCTGCTATTTTTTCATTTTCTCTGGGATAAAAGTTCAGGACATTTAATATCACTATTTCCATTTCTATATAACAATATTCACCTAATTCAGTGTCTCATTTGGTAAGTAAAAGAATGCTATACGAAAATAGTTCATTTTAAGGAATATAATAAACACAGAAAATCTTTCATCCATGTTTTCATCTTACAAGAAATTCAAATTTATAGATAACGTACATTTATCATTATTAAACTTATTAAAACTATTATTATGAGAAGGCACATTTACAATATTTATTACAATTATGTAATGCAGGCTAGTTTAATAATTTTTACTTAAAGGAAAAGAGCAAATATACTTTTACTACACTTAACTTATCTTAATCATTTTAATGAAAACTAAATGCTTACAAATATTATTTGGTACATAATGTAGTTTGCATCATCATGATGTCCTGATGATGATATATCCACATCAATTTCATGAGAATACAGTTCTATAAATAGCATTAATATACAATTTAGGACTCGGGGAGTTTATTGTATCATTAGGTTTTTACCACTTTTTCCCAGGTTTTTACCGGTAAAAACCTAGTTTTTACCATGCCCTGGTAAAAACCAGTTTTTACCGGTAAAAAGCCAACTCTGGCTTCAAACTGCAATCGTAGGCGGTGTAATTTACCCCCCCTGGCTTAGGGCCTCCAATCAACCTACCTCCCGTCATCAACATTGTTTACATTTAGGCCAAGATATTATTGGGTGCCGATCGGCGATCGCTAAATGATAATAATTCCTAAACTCAATTGAAAAGTGCAATAGTTTATTTTGTGAAAGCGCCGTTTTGGTCAAACTGAATTTTGTGAAGGGTCCGTTTTTTCCGATATTGAATTTTGTGAAGGGTCCGTTTTTCCGATATTGAATTTTGTGAAGGGTCCGTTTTTCTGATATTGAATTTTGTGAAGGGTCCGTTTTTAACTTGTTGAATTTTGTGAAGGGTCCATTTTCGGACCCGATTTCGACCTGGACAGACCCCTGCTTTGTAATTTTATTTTAAAATTACAAAAGTGTAAGATGTAAGATTTTTGGGCCCTAAAATCTGTAGGCCCTGGGCAGTTGCCCCGTTTGCCCTGCCAGAAATATGGCACTGGTAATAAAAAACCCATCCCCGTTAAAACACATCTTTTACGAACTTTCAACAAATTTGAGGACGCTAGACAATTAATGTCCATTCTCTTTCACAGATGGCGCCATCACCGCACTTTGCAAGTCAAAATATAGCTTAAGCCAACCTTGCATTGCCAAGCCAAATCTCAGCTTGATTTAAGCTTATGTGCTGTCTGGGTATAAGCGACTCCCTCCTCCAACGACCCATTTCTTAAGACACCGATATTTTACCCAATCTACTCAATGTTAAAAGATCGTCTAGAAGAGACCAAACAACGCTCTATAAGCAACCGGATCAGATTTCCTGCCCAAAAAATTTCTAGCATTTTTCCGGAAGTAAAGTAAACAAAAACCACGTTTCAAACTAATCGTTGTAATGTAAGCTGACAGCAGGTGAAACTAACTACACGTACGCATCATGTACAAAATCTTGCAGGTTAGAGAAGAGATATGTCTAAGAAACGAGTTATTTTGCCTTACCGTTGGAGCAGAGTATTGATGGGATCGAGTCACATGAAAAAAAGAAATTCGAAAAGAAAGTTGTCGGTTACCTTTGTTTGTGGGAAAACCGGGGGAAATTCAGTTACCGGGTGTCCTCGCCAAGCGCCGATGTGTCGCCAAGCTTGGAGTTTGGTCGAAAGTTTGTTTACTTTAGCCTTAGAGTCAGATGTCTGTTGTAACCTGTGTAGATTGAGTTGAGGTGTTGGATGATGCTGTATGTTTGATGAAAAAACGCTCGGTGGGTTCATTAAACGATACCAGGATGTTTGGTAAAGGGATTTTGTGATTGGTTAAGGCAATTTAACTGTAACCGGTAAACCGAGGTTTTAAAACGAGGAAATTTGAAATCGGTGAGTCAGTTCTTGTTTTGTGTTATTGGTGTTTGGTGTGTGGTTAGTATATAAAGTAATTAAAAAACTTTGTAAAAAACACACATAAGAAGTAAAAGGAAAAAGGATACGCGTTTCGTTCAAAAATTGTTTTGAACTTCTTCAGTCCAAGCCCTTCGACGTAAAGAACACAGGGAACTGAAAAGAGAAAAAAAACAAGCAAGATGTTGCCACAAGGGGCAAAGAAAAGTCTAACAAAACCACGGAGAGGGGAGAGAAAAAAAAAATTAAAAAAGGGGATAAAAAAGGAAAGGAAAGAAGCACAAAAAATACAGAAATAAAAAAGGAATAAAGAAAAATTATAAAAAAAGGGAACACACAAGTACAAACACACACACACAAAAGAGAAAACAGAACAAACAAACAAAAAACAAATAGCACACGTATTTATTTATTTATTTTATTTTTAATTTTTTTTTTTTTTTTTTTGTTTTTTTTTAAACCACGAACCAGGACAGTGCACAATAATATATATATTTTTCAGGAGTTTCTTAAGATAAAGGTAAGTGTTTTTTTTTAAAGAATTTTTGCAATTGCGTTAAGGTTTTCAATGTGAATTGTAAATGTTTATAAGTAGGTTATTTAAACCACCGATGTTGTTTTGAGTTGAAAACGGGCCTGTGTTTGCCCAGTTTACATTAGCTGTATGACTAGGTTGCATTAATTCCACTGTTGTTCTTTTAGTTAAAAACGGTTTACTGGTTGCCTAGTTTACATAGCTGTACAACTAGGTTGGTGAATCCACTGAGGTTTTTTTAGTTAAAAACGGACCACTGGTTGCCTGAGTTTACATAGCTGTACAACTAGGTTGCTGAATCCACTGAGGTTTTTTTTAGTAAAAACGGTCCACTGGTTGCATAGTTTACATAGCTGTACAACTAGGTTGCTGAATCCACTGAGGTTTTTTTTAGTTAAAAACGGTCCACTGGTTGCATAGTTTACATAGCTGTAGAACTAGATTGCTTAATATTCTGAAATTTTTTTAGTTAAAAGTGGTTTACTGTTTGCTCATTTTTAATTGCCTGTTACTGAATTTGCTGACAATTTTTAGTGTTAAGTATGGATGGTGTATTTTGTTTTATTGTTTTTTTTTAAGTGGAATATCTGTGGAATTTTAATGTGTTAAAGTAATTTGTATTTCGCTGACAGTGCTCAACATGTTGTATTATTTTATCGTATTCTAAAATGGTGTTTCACACGTGAAAAATTTGGCGACAAAAAAAAAGCGCCAAGTAGCGGGTGTTGGCGAAGAAAAAAAAGTCGCCAAAAATAGGCGACACCCGGTAACTGAATTACTCCCGGAAAACCCATAAAGCAAACATATTTTATATGGCAAATTCAGGATGGCATAAAGAATATCAGGATAGGTGCTGTTTTGTTAGATGTAAAAAATAAATTAGAAACGGAAGTACTCTTGGAGACAGAAAACAAGAATGAAAAAATCCAAAATTTCTAACTATATTTACTAAAATTTAAATAATAAGTTCGTTATAAGAAAACTTATGTATGTAGTTTGGCGTTCGCATAAATATTAAAAACCAACAAAATTTTTTTTAGGCATGTTTTTTTTTTTATGCTTGTCTATCAAAAGTGTTTATACTTCATGTGAGCGACTCACTGGTCATGTTAAAACGACGCGATTTTTCGGGCAGAACGAACAGAGGGTCGTTCTCGTGAAGTTTCAACT
>JAWZYV010005216.1:0-11249 GCA_038373885.1 Cheiracanthium punctorium
CATTCTTTTACTTAACCAAATCAGACATTGAATTAGGTGAATATTGTTATATAGAAATGGAAATAGTGATATTAAATGTCCTGAACTTTTATCCCCGAGAAAATGAAAAAATAGCAGATAAATCTTCATTGGTTGCTTGTGGATTAAGGCCGATTGACTGCACTAGGTTCCTAATCCTATTGGGGAATACCTTCCTATTCCTAAGTGATCCTAGCCAGTATTTATGTGCGATTTCTGAAAAAAAAAAAAAATTTACGGAAAATTCCGAACAGCTAGATCAACAGGCATGACCAGGGTATGAACCTGGCACCTCCCACCATCCAGTTTCGATAGCAGAACCTCTCAACCATTGATGGAGAGATAAATCTTCAAAAACGTGACAAAAAATAGTCAAATTATTAAGCTTTTCTCAAAGGTTGTAAAAACCCTGGTAAAAACATGTTTTTCCAAAGACGGTAAAAACCGTAGTAAAAACCGGTAAATACCATCAGACGGTAAATACCGTCCAACCCAGCTTGGAACCATGAAGCTCTAAGGAGACTCATCGGGAATGGGCGATCAGGCGGGAAAACCAACCAGGATCCATTTTCACCGGCAGAGGGTGCAGAGCACCGCTTGAATAGGGATTTTAGCATTGTTTTGAATGTGAACGAGCTATATTTTTTTAATAAAATAAATTATTTTGATAGAATATGGGTCTAGCGAGTCACTGCTTTGCACCTGGATGTGGCAGTGGATATCCAGAAGCCAGGAAAAGAAATGTATCGCTCGGGAAGAAAAATCCAACGTTATTTAAAGCTCCAAATGTAAGCAGAACATTTTAATGATTAATAATTATTATTATGTAATATTGATGAGAGATTTATTTACATTATTGTTCGTGATTCAGCAGCAGATATATTGTATTTCAGCAGCAGATATAATTTCTTGGGGTACATTTTTTGGAATATAGTTCTTTATATTAGTTGTTCCAAGACCGGTGTCGAAACCGTAAACAAAAACAAATGTGGACACTGGCAAAGATTATTTCTGACCTACTAGTTTTTGCAATTGATATGAAGTGTAATAAATAAATCGTATACCTAATTTTGTAAATGATTTGGTTTTCAATAGCTTTATATATAATTATTTAATTAGGCACATCGTGCTAAAATTTGAGCACTAGTTAAGTATCATTTTCCTTTGAAAACCTGTAGTGCTCGTTTACATTATGCTTTGAATTGATGATAATGTTTCAAGTAATTATACAGTAAAAGCTCAAAGTATTTTTAATTTTCTTTTTTGTGCACAAACTATTTATTTATCTGTGCCATTGACAAAATTTCTGCATGTTATTTCTTGGGGAGGGATTACACTTCCATTAATCCTTTATAGGAAACACCTTTAACAATGATCTAGGAAGTTTAAAAAATAGTGTACTGCTATGCAACACACACATATTGGGGTAAAAAATCTGTGATTCATTTCTTATCAAATGTTACTTCTAATTGTGTCTGAAAAATATGTATTTTTCTGAAATGTAATACATGTATGCATATAAATATATATTATTGAAATTAGCTTAAAATTCTGTTCTGGAACATTCCATAGAAAAAATCAGTAGCAAAGATTCAACTGTTTTTCTCTTGCATATGTTATACATTGATTTATTATTATTATTTTAATACTTCCAAAGCTGATTGTGTCATTTATTTTTGGGAAAAAGAACTGATTTGCATCCACATCCACATCTGAACCTGAACTCTCATTAAAATTATAATAACTGGAAACATGCTGGCCCTTATATTTTAACCGCTTGCTTTGTTTGGTGTTTATAAAGTACATGTTAAAATGCAAAAGAAATTAATAATAAGAATCTACATTTTTCTATTGTATTTACTTCTGTCCCATTTTCTATCCTCTCTACCAAAGTATAAAGCTTTAGTACGAATTAGTTTATGCATCTATTTATTTACTTTTCCTTAAATGTTAATATAATTTTTAATAAAGATTTAAAAGTATATGTTTGAATTAGTATAATTTCTCGTTTACAAATTTGGCAGAAATATAAAAGAATAAAACATGAGACTATCCCCTTTGTGTTTAGTCGCAGGATTGGAAAAAAAAATATATATATGGTATATACCTTCTATTTTTAAAACAATTCTTACATTATTATCTAATCACTGAATAATTTAAGTTATAACACTAGTGTACCAATAACTTTGTTTTGCTTCAGAAAAATAAGATTTCTATTAAAACTGACTTAAATTAATCTTTAATAGCCACATTTTAAATTAATAAATACTGATCTCCCCAGAAATGTTAGCCAGGTGCCATTATAAAGCTGCAATGTGCGATTCTATCAAATTAAAGCATTCAAAATGATATTTAGAATTTTCTGCTAGGCAGTCCATAAAACTTGTCGGGCAATGAGCTGGCTAGAAAGGTCTGGGGATAACCCTGATTAATAATTGTTATTTGATCTCAGGTTATTACTATAGCTATTATATTTTTTTCTTAGGATCCTAAGCTTTTAGGAGCATGGCAAAGAGCTGTCCCTAGAAAATATAAACTTTTATCTTCTGATGACAGAATATGAGAGATCCATTTTGAAGATAAGTGTGTCTTGCGACATTTTGAAACTAAATTGCCTGATGGTACAATTCATCGAATAGAAAGAGAAGGTTCCTACTGAAACCAGGCTCGGTTCCTACAATATTTCCGAATTTACCAAAATACCTGTCACCCAAAATTAGAATGGGTTATCTATAACCTAGAGAAAATAACATAATTTTTTTTCTTTTTTTTTTAAGTCTTGTTTTTAATTTTTTAATAGAATATTTTTGTGTTTTTAGGACAATCAGAGGTTCATTCAGCCATAAGGAGTAACTAAAATGAAAGGTGCTTCTCTAGGTAAATACCTGTATCCTTTATTATTTCAGAAATACAAATTCTAAATAGGTTTTTTATATTTTGTACATGGTTTAACAATAAACTATTATAGTTGCCGATAACTTTTGTTTTATATTTTAATGTTCTTGTTTTATCCATTAATTTTTGAAATACTTTATGCTATACTCACTTATTCGTAAGATATATTCTTGATCAAATTTTGAATAAATGACATTCCTTTCTGTTTTCTGTAATGATGATGTTAGATGAGTGCTTGTTCAATGCTGCTGGGTATTTGATAGCATCATATGGACTTGCATTTTTCCAGCTAATAAAATAGGATGAAGAGTGAAGTTTGATTCCGAAATTGGCCATGGAATTACTGATAACCAACAGATTATGTTTAACAGAAAACAAGTTGATTTGTATGTTATTCTTATTTATTCAAAAGGTATATTTTTTATTAAAATTTTTATAGATGTATTCTTTTCTGTTTTCTTAACAGATAAAGCCTGATGAGTGCTTGTTCAGTGCTGTTGTGCATTTGAAAACAGCATATAGACTTGCATTTTTCTGGCTAATAAAATAAGATGAAGAATGTTTAGCAGAATCATTGCTAGTGTAGTTTGTGTGGGAAAACATGGTCTGCTCCTAGAATTGCTTTTGAAGTTGGACAAGGAATTGCTGGCAAGCTGTTGGTCAAGTTTAATGGAAATCAGGATGGTTTGTATATTTTGTTCATATATATATATATATATTTATGGTAGGGTTTTTAACCTTGACAAGAAAAACAATGTACATAGCTTATAAAGTATGTTTGTGCGTGTGTTTATGGCAACACTATGCATGGGTGATCTGCCTAGTATGGTGTGGTGCCTTCGTCGGAGGACAAGGGGCTCTAATGCATATTCATATGAATAAGCTGATTTGTGTCTAAGGACTGAACGAACCCCCCTTAAACTGTTTCTCTCTAGCTTAACTGCTTTTTATTCCAATTGTGGGTCCATATTTCCATTTATCCTCCCTTCCAGTAGTAACTATGTTCCTGTATAACTCTTAATGTGACAATGAAGTTTCAAAAATAAATACTTCTGGCTAGTATTGCTTATTGGCATTTAACATTTCAAAAATTATTATTTGAGGGGTTGTACACAAAAACGATTTTTAAATTTGTGTTTTGATTTTTTTTTCATCATCATGCAGTTAATTTTATTAATATTTATTTTTATTCTCAGGCATTGGTGATAAATGTTCAAAACTTGAAAGTCAGATAAGCAGTGATGCACCCAGGATTTTAGTTTAGTGGGGGGGGGGGCTAGAACTACAAATACCTTGTGGAAAAAAAAGCAATCAGTTATAGTTGTTGAAAGAGTATGCGAATATGCGTATAGGTGAGTATGAAAGAGTATGCGTATAGGTGAAAGAGTATGCGAGAGGACTCTCGCATACTCTTTCACCTTTGACTGCTAGTAATACCCACACTGTTAAAAACTCTTATGATTTCGTTAACAAAGTTAAACTTCTTTCTCCTACTAATTGTAAAATGCTTTCTCTTGATGTTAAATCTTTATTCACTAATGTTCCTATCCAAGGTGCGATTGACTGTTTGGAAAAGCGTTTACGCGAGTTTCATTATTCTTCTATTGAGATTAAAGAGTTTATAGCTTTAGTAAGCGTTTGTATTAAACAAACTGCTTTCATTTTTAATGGCTCTTTCTACAAACAAACCGAGGGTCTTGCTATGGGTAATTCTCTCTCACCTCTCTTATGTGATATTTATATGCATTATTTTGAAGAGAAGCTCTTCAAGGTCTTTAATTTTCCGTGCTGGGTCAGATATGTTGACGATACTTTCGTTCTAGTGGATTCCAATTGTGATATTTCTAATTTACTTTTGATCGTTAATTCTGTTGATCCGTGTATCCAATTTACTCTAGAAGAGGAGTGCAACAATTCTTTACCTTTTTTGGATGTTCTGGTTTCTAGGAATCCTGACGGTTTCTCTACTTCTGTTTTCCGCAAGCCCTTTTCTATATCTTTACCTCCTCATGCCCTATCTAATCATCCTTACCAGCAAAAACTTTCTGCTTTTTACACTTATGTGTTTCGTGCTATCAAAATTTCCTTTGATTCTTCTTCTCTTAATAATGAAATTAGTTACTTAAAATCCTTAGCTGTTTCTCGTGGTTTTAGCCCCTCTATTATTGATAAAGCTGTTTCTAAATTTAATAAGCCTAATACTTCTACTAATACTATTAATTTTCACAACGAATTAATTGTACTACCGTTCTTTTCACCTTTATGCTACAAAATTTCTAAACTTCTCAAAAATTTCGGTTTCAAAGTCATTTTTAAACCTGTTAATAAACTTAAATTTTCTTCCCTTAAAGATCCTATTCCTACTGAGAACCGTTGGGGTGTTTATTATATTCCTTGTGAATCTTGTGATTTGGGCTATATTGGTCAGACCAGAAGAGCTCTCAAATTTAGGCTCAAAGAGCATGAGAGATATGTCTCTAAGCACGATCTTTCCAAATCTTCTATTGCCTCACATTGTTGGAATTCCAATCATCGATTTCAGTTTTCTAAGGCTAAGATTTTGTGCACTCCTCAGTCTTTGTCCCATCTGGATTTTTTGGAAGGTTTTTCCATTACCCAGCACTTAGATCGTCTTGTGAACGATGGTTCTTCCGTTCCTTTCGTTCATTCTGCTTGGAAGTTGCTGTTGTAAGGTTCTTTTCACTTTCTTCGTCTAACCCCCCCTTTCCCCCCCCCTGTTTCTTTAATGTGTATGTACATGTGTTACTGTCTTTCTTTTTCGTTTTTATTTAAAAAAAAAAATAATAATATATATATTTATTCTGCTGTCCTGTTCGTGGTTTTTATTAAAAAAAAAAAAAAAAAAAAAAAAAAGTGTGTTTTTTGTTTGTTTGTTCTGTTTTCTCTTTTTTGTGTGTGTGTTTGTACTTGTGTGTTCCCTTTTTTATTATTTTTCTTTATTCCTTTTTTATTTCTGTATTTTTTGTGCTTCTTTCCTTTCCTTTTTTATCCCCCTTTTTTAATTTTTTTTTCTCTCCCCTCTCCGTGGTTTTGTTCGACTTTTCTTTGCCCCTTGTGGCAACATCTTGCTTGTTTTTTTCTCTTTTCAGTTCCCTGTGTTCTTTACGTCGAAGGGCTTGGACTGATGAAGTTCAAAACAATTTTTGAACGAAACGCGTATCCTTTTTCCTTTTACTTCTTATGTGTGTTTTTTTACAAAGTTTTTAATTACTTTATCGTTTAACACCAGTATTTTGAGTGTTTTTTCAGGTTTTGATTGTGTTATATTTCATTGTTATAATTTAGTTATAGTAACCTTTATTCTCTAATCAAGTAGAAAGTTAGTTTGCTTCTGAAAATGCCGTATTGTGCATTTCCAACGAGTTCCAATAACACCAAAAGTGGTGGGAAGCGATTTTACCGTTTTCCAAAAAACGAAGAAAGGTAAGTTAACTTTATTGATTTTAATCTTCAACATTATTATTGATTAATTATTTATAATTGTTATTTAACATGCATTTGTCATTTTTATTTTGGAATTGGTAGTATTGCAGAGTACTCTGCACATTGCCCATGCTAGACACACATTTGACACATGCTAGAAATTAAACTGCTTTATCTACTGTTGATTTGTTACTTAATTTTGAAATTAAAAAAAATCTCTTAATTTTTGCATGTTGATAATTTAGCTGGATTTAACATACATAAACGTCATATCATTTTCACTAATTGTATCCTTAATGTTGTATTTTATCTGTTGCACCTTACTCTTTTTCACATTCAAAAATCATTTAAAATATAATCATGAATTATTAATTATTTTTTATCGAAAGGTGATATGTAAAGGTGCTATTCTGTCACTATACTTTCATATTTTATTTGATGATTAAGTGATTCCACGGTATTATGAAATTTGTCTAGAATAAATTTGGTTAACCAGAGGTACACTTAAAATTTAGCTAGGTGAACAATTTGTTTTTATATGTATATACAGGGATGAGATTCTTCAGCTTTTAGGCTGATTTCAGCTTTCTGTGAATTGAGAAATTCACTTTTTGTCTTTTTCTCTGAAAATTCTGCTTTTTGTGGATTTCTGATAGTAGTTATTAATTAACTGTGCAGTATTTTTATCTTGTAGCATGTACTGATGTTTTACTTCTTAAATATTTTTTCCACATGTATTAAAAACAATTATCTTATGTAGAACTTTTTTGCTCTCGTTTGATTTCAGTCTTTTTGCTTTTTCGCCAATCTCATCCCTGTATATAAAACAAACTATTTATGCATATAAAATCTGTTAAAAAAATTGAAAGAAACCATTCACATAACTCAATCTTTTGTTTAGTTACGATCAGTTATTGTCTGGCATAAATGCTCACAATACTGTGGAATTATCCTATTGTTTTTCCTGCGTGGGCGGTCATGCTTCAAATGTTTAGTAATTTGTAAAAAAAAAAAAAAACTATAAATACATATATAGAATTCTGTCAGGAAGGTAGGCAGCTGTCAGTGCCTAACTTTATTGATTTTAATCTTCAACATTATTATTTATTAATTATTTATAATCGTTATTTAACATGCATTTGTCATTTTTATTTCGGAATTGGTAGTATTGCAGAGTACTCTGCACATTGCCCATGCTAGACACACATTTGACACATGCTAGAAATTAAACTGCTTTATCTACTGTTGATTTATTACTTAATTTTGAAATTAAAAATATCTCTTAATTTTTGCATGTTGATAATTTTGCTGGATTTAACATACATAAACGTCATATCATTTTCACTAATTGTATCCTTATTATTGTATTTTATCTGTTGCACCTTACTCTTTTTCACATTCAAAAATTATTTAAAATCTAATCACGAATTATTAATTGTTTCTTATCGGAAGGTGATATGTAAAGGTGCTATTCTGTCATTATATTTTCATATTTTATTTGATAATAAGTGATTGCACAGTATTTTGAAATTTGCCCAGAATAAATTTGGTTAACCAGAGGTACACTTAAAATTTAGCTAGGTGAACGATTTGTTTTTATATGTATGTAAAACAAACTGTTTATGCATATAAAATCTGTTTAAAAAACTGAAAGAAACCATTCACTTAACTCAATCTTTTGTTCAGTTACGATCAGTTATTGTCTGGCATAAATGCTCACAATACTGTGGAATTATCTTATTGTTTTTCCTGTGTGTGCGGTCATGTTTCAAGTATTTAGTAATTTGGTAAAAAAAAAAAAAAAAAAAAGTCAACCTATAAATACATATTTAGAATTCTTTCAGCAACATCCATCAATTATTCTTTAACATTGTTTTTAACTCTATATATGTCTGTGCATAATACTATTGTTTTCATTTTATGTAATTAACATTACTGTAAAGTATTCTTTAAAAAATTTCACTTTGACATTCGTAAAGATAATTTATGATTAGTTGAATTCACTAAGTTTACAGAATCATGCAAATTCAAACAAAATGGTTACTATTTTAACAAATACCAAAGAAATATTTTACAGATTAACACTATTAACAACTAGATATTAGCAAATTGTCTATAAATCTTTACACAAAGTATGCGAAAAATGCGACCGTATCTTAAACCTTGAAAAGGGGCTAAAATTGCAAGTCACAAAACCATTAGCAGAAAAAGCTTAGCAAAATTAAGTTATTTTAGCGAAGCAAAAATTAAGTTATTTTAAAATTCTGATGAAATTATATTCATTAAAATCTGTATTTAAAGTAATTTAATTTTCATTAAAAAAATTTAAAAATCTTGTTTTGATTTAATTTTTTCCCCCCTTCCTGATAGCAACTTTTTACTGTGAAGCAACAAAAATTAGTTGATTATTCTTTAAAGGACAGATCCCCGGCTATCAGTTATGTGTCTCCAAAAACCTTTCTTTTTTTCCCTGCAAATAGTGAGTGATTTATCAGATCTACAAACTGCATTTTATGTTTAAATTAAAGCTAAAAACAGCTGATGCAGACATGTGGATTTTGTCATTTTGAAGCTTCAAAATTGTTTTATCCAAACTCTGCTTGCAGAAGCTTTTTCTGCTAATGGTTTTGTGACTTGCAATTTTAGCCCCTTTTCAAAGTTTAAGATACAGTCGCATTTTTCACAAAATGCGAAAAGACTTGTCAAAATGCTAAAATGAAACTAATGGGCTTTTGCTTTTTTGCGAAAGTATTCAGAAAAAATTTCACATGTATGTTATATACAAATAAAATCACCTCTGCAAATACTTTGCTTGTGTATATCACTCTTTTACCTTTTTGCCAATCTCATCCTGGTCGTGTTCCAATTTAGTACAAAAAAAGAGGGGGGAATTTTGAAATTCAAAGTTTATACTTAAATTAATCCAATTTTGATATAACATCCTCTTTCATGTTGAGCAGCATTTCAATACCAACCTCATTAGTATTTTTTCCCAAAACTATGTGATTTACCAACAGTCATAAAGTATTATGCTCTGGAATCGCCCATATACGAATAATCTTGGCTATTGTATATTTTTCTGAGATGCTGTGTATTAACTTCCAAATGCATCTGAGTAATTTTTTACTAGGAAATGCTGTCTTTTTGGTATTTTATCATTATCAATAATAATAAAGCACAATTTTTCCATGTTGTAAAAATCTGTTTGTTGACTTTGTTGGTAATTTAATTTTTTTTTTATGTATCTTAATCTCCATCAATAATTTGTTATATCTATGTATTAGACATCACCTATTTATGTAAAAATGTCTGTGAATAAATATCTTTTTATCAAGATTATCTGTGCTGTACTTTTTGAATGAGTATAAATCTGCAGTTTTGTATTATATTTATCCCTTTTACACATATAATTGTTGGTTAAGAATACCAAAGATCCTAAAGTATGGTTCATCAAGAATACCGATATAAGATTCTGAAGTAGGGTTCATCAGCTATAATTGTCTCCAGGTTGTATTTTTCCTCTTGTCTTTACTTATAAGGGCACACAGCGTACTCAGCTGTTAGCAAGGCTTGTGACTGGAAATAAATGTGGATAACTAATGTTAAGTTGAGGAAAGAGATGCAGAATTATTAATGCACTTTTTGCATGATAAAATGTGAAATCCTTCTATAACATTAAATAATGTGGCCAGTTAATGTAACTGTTTAAGTCAGTTATATAAGTTTAAAATGATTTTCAGGAGAAACATTTCATCAGTTACTTGACTACATTTGCTGTGGGTATGATTCAAAATCATGAGAAATCAAGATTTCATGATCTTGAATTCTCAAAAAGTGGTAATTTTCCTTGATTATCCTTACTTCATTCTCCATTGAGGTGTGTTTGGAAGCTGTAGCATTTACAATCTCCTATTTGAATATAATAAATACATTGGGGGGGGGGGATCGTCCTTCAACCTGTAATATCATATATTAAAAATGCAGTGTAATTAAAAAACCAATTGAATTATATTCCATTTGTTAGATTTTTTTTCTAAGTTATTTAAAGAATTTTTTATTTAAAATATAATTAAGTAATTTAAAGAAATATTTTTAATTGGAAGCTAAAGTACTATTGCCTTTTTAATATCGGTGATATTTAAAAATTAGCACAAAAATGAATTTGAAAAAAAAGAAAGTTCTCATGATTGTTGCTCATTTTTTCAAGATTACAGTTTATTATTTTTCTTAGCTTATAAAATGAAGTGTCATCTTTATTTATGTAATACGCTCATTAGTATATTATTACTGCGGAAGTCTCAGGTTTGAAAGTGAAGAAAGATCAGGGAAATTACTTGTTATTTGTTGTTGAAACGCGAACCGTGAACGTAAGTTCGCGGTTCGCGTTTCAATAGCTCACACAAGGTAGCAAGCAGACGACCAGAAACCAAAACTGTTTTGTTTACCGAAATAGTTAAGACTCCATTCGCTATGAAAGAAAGTGGATCTAGTAGCAACGATTGGTGCGGCCAGATTTTAACACAAAGTGAGCGTGCTTACCGTATATGTGCTTTGCAGTCAGTTCATAGTGGAGTGGAAATAAACAAGAAAGTTTTTCTGTCTAAAAAGTAAGTATTTTAAACACACTTTGTAAGAGTTTTTCAAAGAAAGTAATTGAATTAACTTTGAGCTAGTGGGATTTTATAAATAATGTCATATTAAGCTATTATTAAAGTAAAAAAGTTTATAGAAAGAATCAGGTTTCAAATCACCATGCACCATTCTTTACAAAATGGCGTGATGGGGAGGCTTGACCGACTGTATGTAAGGGAGGTTTGGCCACTGGGTCACGGCTCCCTTAGTTAAATAGTTTTGAAAATATAGCAATACTGCTTTTCAAACATTGTCATAAT
>JAWZYV010005218.1:0-11060 GCA_038373885.1 Cheiracanthium punctorium
TCTAACGAGAATTGGCAATGCAAACGAGATTATAACACAAACTTTCACAAAGGTTATTGGCAGAAGAACTATAGCCCTTCGAGATCGTCATCTTTTTTTTTTCCGAAACTCATTAGTTATTTCCTTCTAAATTAGATAATGTATAAATTAGTCGAGAGGTTATTGGTAGATAGAAGGTGTCAACAACCCGGGGGGAACTTTACTGAAGATTAAGAAATCATCGCAGCCCTTGGGGAAACCCCTAAAGTTCAGGCGCAGGTGCTGTGTTCGGCCTCGTTGAGCCGGGCTCGATCCGAATCAGCCGTAACGGTCACGCTTTGTGGACCGCGTTCGACTTCTGTCGCTCCTTGCCAGAAAAAAAAAATAGCGGGGGCCACATGGCGGTCACACTTGCCACGTGCTGCCACTTAACAGTAAATACGTGGTGCGTGTCATACGAGAAGATGCTGCTATTGTGTTAGGCTTGATCATCTTTTTTTGTCGTTTTGTTTTCGTTTTTAATGTTTTGTTATCATGAACTAGGGGGGTGGTATTAATGACTGCAGAAAAGTTATGGCGGGAAAAGTGAGAAATGAAATTGTTTCTCCCCGTGTAATGATTGTGTTGTCGAGGAAGAACCGTAACAAGCCGGCTGCGTAAAATTAGATGATGAATATCGAAGGCGAGGTTTTTTTCTTTTTAACCCTTTGAGGCGCAACCCTTTCCCAAATGCTGAAAAAAGGGCAGCCGTTGCCATCGCTCGACTTAACTACCAGCAAGATGGCGGACGATCGGAACGTTCATCGCGTGCCACCTCTAGATCTGTGGCACGCGATGAACGTTCCGATCGTCCGCCATCTTGCTGGTAGTTAAGTCGAGCGATGGCAACGGCTGCCCTTTTTCCAGCATTGGGCCATCTATCCAGCTGTTCTCGCATTCTTCCATTTTTCAGCAGATGTCAGTGCTGTTAAAAATAATCGTGACCATGTTTTTGCGGGAAATGACGTGCTAAAAAGTAAAGGATTCTCGTGGAGCTATGTCACTCGCAACTATTTTTATAGAAATCCAATCTATTCTTCGTGACTGGTAACAGTCAAAACATCAGAGTTGGGTGATCCCAGAGCGGGACCACGGCGCGTTAAAGGGATAAGGCCTGAATCTTTATAATCCAGAGGTGAAAAAACAGTTTTGTGACTTGCTCACAAAACTGTTTGTGAGCAAGCTTGCGTGTGTTTGCGCTTTGTGCTTTACACAAAGGAGAGGATAAAGAAATAAACTGAAAAAAAAAAGAAAACAGAGAAAAGTAGAAGACAGAAAAATAATAAGTAAACAGATGAAAGGCGGTACAGCAAGTCTAAAGCCTGACCATGGGGCCCAGGGCACTAACTTTGAGGGCCCTTTTACTATCACAAGCATTTTAACCCATAATCAACCGCTGTTGAGTTTCGCAATGCAAAGCATTTTAAAGATTACCTAAACTACATTTTAAAATTACTTACATATATTTGAGCAAGATTATACATTTAAAAATTATTTTTATTTTAATATATGTAACCCATTTGTATCTTTAACTCATATGGACGCTAAGTCAGGAATGGCTGTTTTATGGCACTCCTGTTCAAACATTTGAAATTTCATTTTAAGAAACGATAAAACTATAGTATAATACTTAAATTATCTTTTATAAAATAAATATGCTTATGTTTAATCATTTATGCTTAGTGCTTTTCCGTTTAAGACATTTTCTACTTAAAATGTTTGATCAAATCCGGGAAAAATTCCACTGTATATATATATTATTATGTATGTCTATCTAGATAAAAATTTTATTGGAAAAAAAAATCTCCATGTATAAATTTGTATATAGTAATTACAAAATGATTTTTTTAAAGAAATCATTCATTTATTAATTTGCGCAGAGTAATCATTGCTTGTAAAAAAAAACTGATAGAATTTAATTATCTTGTTAGAGAACATTTTTTTAAAGATTATTCTTTTAATTAGCCTCCCCCACCCCCCGACAACTGATCACTGATGTCAACATAGATATTCGGTTTCACAGTTCTGATAATTGTTGGTTTTTGTAAATATTTAGATAAATTAAAAATGAAGTTTGAATTGCAAGTGAGTTTTAATGTCTAATGCGACGAATAATCCAGACTTGATAGCATGCTTGAATAAATTATTCAAGCATGCTATCATTATTTTTTCATAGAAAAAAATTCAAACTGATTTAGAATGTCTGGCTATATAATCATTACATTTTTAAAAAATAGTTGATGCAAGTATGCTTACTTTGATATTTTATGCTCTAATTGTGTACTTAATAATTGTGATTTTTTTGTTTACTTATAATAATGGCTACATTTCATCAAAATGGATGAATACGTATGTAATTAAATCTTATGGATATTTCACATTTTTCTCTTAAATAAATTTACATTTATAAATAAAATGTTTCATCAATTATTAAAAATGCTTCTTTCACCATAAGCCAAGCCATGCGAACGTAAATAAATGATCTACTGAAGCGATTTCGATAATACAGCGCTGGGTCTCAGCGGAGCATTCAAAGATCCATGTTGAGAAACAACCCTGGTCACAAGTCTTCTGTGTTGTCTCTTCTTTTTGATGGTGTGAATAAATAGGTTAAACCCGGGTTCCCGGTTAAATATGAAACCCATATCTCATATACTAAAACGAGAGGGGAGGGTGAGCAGGCTTCACCATAATGATCCCGTCCCCAATTGAAACTTTTATGAAATCACTATTCCCCACATTGGGACCGCTTTAGATTAAAATTTTAGATTAATTAGATTAAAATTTTATTTGAACAACATGTCCTGAGCTCTGAATCATTTCTAACAAAATTCAGAGCTTTAATTTCAAAAGCAAATGAAACTCTGATCAAACATACATATTACATTTACGCAGTTCCGGAAATAAATACATAAAAACTAATATTTTTTCGATGTCATGTCACATTATATATACGGATTAAATCTGAATTTGTATCATTTCAAATTCACATATGAATTAATATGGTAACTAATATATATACTAATATGTAACTAATTGCTATTATTAATATTGATTTTCAATAAAATAGTATTAATGTTACTAAAAATATGGTAACAAAATCGCAGTCCTTAATTTTGTGAGACTCGCGAGACGAGACAGGCAATTTCTCTGCGAGACGTTAGACGGGACAAAGTGTTTGCGAGACGAGACGAGACAGAAGTTTACCCCTGCGAGATGAGACGAGACAGCCCTGTTTCTCGTTTATCGCCCTTCCTTAATTTCAGGGGATGACGAAAAAGAGAAAAAGATAGAACTTCTCACAAAAATGCTTGATTTTTTGACGTCCAATAAGAAAAGTCCAAAATTTAGGGGGGGGGGGCAGGACCCCCTCAGCGCACCCCTGGCTACGTCTTGATAGGTGAGCGTGGTATATATAATTAGGAATGATTAAGTTTACAAATGAATTTACACATACGCTAGAAATGTTTGCTAACTTGATTTGAAAAATTGAAATTCCGCAGCATCTAACAATTTTTCAACATTAATAACTATACAATATAGACATATATAATAATAAATTTCTTTTCAAAGAAAATGCATTCCAATTTATGGAATTTGCGTTAGAATTAAAAATTGGAAAGGTATTATAATTTGAAAAAAAAAAAAAATTATAACATATAACAGTCGCCGAAAATTTAATAGCTGTTTTTAAAGCTCAGTAAGTTTAAAAAATACTTAAAACGTATAGAAATGAAAGAAATTTATATTTGCATGGATAATTTCCCTAACGTTGCAATTTTTATGTGCATTATAATTATAATTCAAACTAAAAAGCAGTCAACAGAAAACAGTCTTTAAGAATTTCGATATCAAAGTATTAAAAAAAACAGATATACGCATTTTAATCTGTACAAAAACTTTAAGGCCAGAAGTAAAAAAAAATTAAAACTACCCCTTCGAAAGAAAAAAGACTGATTGACTTTAAGAAAGATGCAACTAGGGGGGGGGGGGGGGTGGCAGTTTTTTTTCATTTGTAAATTTTTGTAGCCATGTTTATTGTGACTACAAAAGCAAAGATATGTATATGAAAGAAAATAAATTAGAGCTTTAAATTAATTAAGAAAAATTAGAAGTTCAGTTTCTGAAGCAACTGAGCGTTCAAAACTGTGGTTAAATTTTCCATAAAATTTAAAAATAATTACCGAAAAGTAAATGCCAAAGAAAAACCACAAATCTTGGCATCCAGAAAAAGGGAATTTAAAAAAAATTGCATCTACTGAAAAATATTGAATTTCACAAACTATTCAAATGACTGTATTAGAAAGAGTAATTTTTAAAAACCTTTCTCAACATAATAAAATGCTCCGGTAGTTTTCAATATACAGTAAAATTGAAAAACTATCAGTTGCTAATCAACCACACAAGTTCTCAGTTTATAAAACAAGTAACGGCATGTGGTGACAAATGATTACAGGTGATTTTTGCTGATTCATGAAAAAAGTGAAGGGTTGGAACTAGTGTGCAATTAGTCTAATTTGAGACGAGAGAAACTTTTTTTTTTCCCCCAAAAAACGTCAAATGAGATTTTATACATTTTGAACTCTCATTTGATGTTTTTGGTAAAAATGAGTTTAAAGATATGTAATATGTCATTTTCAACGTAGTATGATGCACTAGCAGGTGATATGTGGTATTACTAACAGGATCAGTTGTGTAGGAAAGGGTGGGGTTGGGGGGTCTCACGCTAGTCTCCATACCCCTGGAAGATGGAAGAAAATAATCTCACATCAGCATAATATAATGCCGTTTTTAGTTTCTGAAAGCAATGAAAGTATACTGAGGCCTCCACCCCCCAAAATTTATTGATTTGCTACGCTCCTGAACAGGACAACATGCATGTCCACGCAAGTAGCAATAATTTTTTTTTTTTTTTTTAAAGTTCTTTCCAGCATTGTAGAAAATTTTGGAACAGGCAGCAAGAAGTCCTGATTTAACTGTTGTTCAAATAGTGTTATAGTGTGACTAGGGATGGACGCGAGACGAAAAATATGCGTCTCGCGTCTCGCAAAATAGCCCAAAAGCTTTGTCTCGTCTCGCAAAAATCCCTATGTCGTAATGTTAAAAATGTGTGTCTCGTCTCGCAAGAAAGCTGTAAATCTCTGTCTCGTCTCGCAAAAAAAAATAGTCTCGCGTCCATCCCTAAGTGTGACGTGTATAGAAAGACGAGTTTAATGTAACAGGACGCATTTTTTCGGCTATAGAACCGAATGTCAACCACTGAAAAAGAATGAATTTTAACAAATCATAACATGTGCCAAACCTAGTCCTTTCCATGTGCGGATAAAAAAAGAAAGAAAAAATAGAGTCTACAAGTCATTTAAAATGATGGAGAATTATAAAGTTAATAGAAATATAATTCTTTAAATTTTATTGTATAAAATTACCGTTATTAAGGTTTTATACACGGACTTAAAATAGTCTGTTTTGGTATTAATTATTTTATCAAGATGTTTTAAAGTATCATTATTAGTATTTTATCATGTTATATTTTAAATTTTATGATAAATGCAACATTTCAAAATTAATTTGAAACTCTTATCATCAATGTAACACAATTCTTTATATTTCCCAATTGGCTGTAAAGTTTGTACACACACTTTATTATATGAAACAATGAAACACCCGCCTTTCTCTGATGACTTCTGAATTTAATAAGTTTTTGACTACTACAATCAAAGTGGTGTTGGTATGAATCACCTTGGCGTTTCGAGGTTATACTTTTACAAAAAGCTGGATACTAATTAGGTAGTTCGGGGAAAGATTTAAATTTGTTGCTATTATTTTTATGTGTCAGCAGATAACAACACTGACCTTCTTGTACGAGGATTCTTGTCCCGGTGCCACCCGTGAAGTTTGAATTTATCTTAATTTACCGCCTTTAATAGCCGTTGTTTTTGGATCTCGTGAACATTTAACACAGTGAGTAAAGCCCTTATAACATTCCACTGCTCATATTTAAAGTTTATAAAAGAATGTTTCATTTTAATTGAAATATTAACAAATAAGAGTTCCTCATTTTGTTACGCTACACACGCACAAGTCAAGCAGAAGCGGCCAAAATTTTACAGCAATACGGAAATAAGCGTGCGTGGCATCTACACCCGATATTTGGGGGAAGACACAACATGGTGCAGAGATAAATAAACTTTTATTTAAATTTCATTTTCTTTTTTTTTGTTGTTGTTGTTATCTTAACAAAAAATGATAAATACGAAAAATTTGCCTAAATATAATTTTAGTTTCATGGACACAAAAATTTTGTTCAATGGCAGCATTGCTCTTTATATTTCACATCCCCCCCCCCTCACACACGCACACACCCTTCCGACTCTCACTCTTAACCCTTTGACGCGCAGTGTTCCCGCTCTGGGAACACCAAACTCTGACGTTTTGACTGTTGCCAGTCACGAAGAATAGATTGGATTTCCATAAAAATAGTTGCGGGTGACATAGCTCCATGAGAATCCTTTAATTTTTAGCACGCCATTTCCCGTAAAAAAGTTGTCACGATTATTTTTAACAGCACTGACATCTGCTGAAAAATAGAAGAATGCGAGAACAGCTGGAAGATTGTCCAATGCTGAAAAAAGGCTGTGCGGCACAGCCAGCTGTCGTAAAAAAAAGGGTCTCTAGATCTGTGGCACGCGATGAACGTTTCGATCGTCCCCCATCTTGCTGGCAGATAAGTCGAGCGATGGCAACGGCTGCCCTTTTTTCAGCATTGGGGGAAGGGTTTCGCCTCATAGGGTTAAGCAGATTTACAGATTTAAGCAAGCCAGTAAAAGGTTCATGATCGTCATAGTTTTACTTTTACAGAGATGGGAAAAGAAAAAACTTCTTACTTCCGTCTTGAAGTTAATATTAATAGCATACACTTGTGTTGATAAAAAATAAGAGTAGATTTTCAAATCCTCAAGAAAAAAATACGGGTCATTGTATGTGCGGAGGGAAAGCCGAATACTGGAACAATGCAGAAAAACCGCATCGTTTAAAAAACGATTAAATTACACGACCCACTGTAGATCCGGAATTCGTCTACCTCAATCACACACCCCCGCTGTATACTATATATTTCTTTCACCTACCTTTTTTACCTGTTCTTGATGATATCGGCCATTAGCGGAGACTTTGCCCCTGCAAAGGCTGACCTGGCGCCCTGTCATTGGGCTACACCCCCGAACTAATCCGCCGATCGACAAGTCGTCATTTTCTCAAGTCGTGGTGACGATTTGGTCGCGAGGTTGCCCCCCATACCCAGACAGACCACCCACCGAGCAGACGCATGGCACAGTTTATGTCATAACTTGTTACGGCAGCAGTTCTCCCAAGATCGGATTCATAACCCCGTGAAATAGACGCTAAGATGCTGCTTGTTCGTGTGTCACAGAGCTACTGTCATGCCAGATCGGAAATTCCTTTTAAAGAGTTCAACGCTCAGTTCCGTTGATTAGACACTGATGGACTTTTCGAAAGGAAAAAAGAAATAACTAAGTTGTATTCAATTTTTGTTATATACCCAAATCGAATTTCACACTCTCTTCTGGAAATGCGCGGAATATTTTTGCAGTCGAAAGATTTCGTTTTGTGTATACAGCTATTCACAAATCCATTAAGACGATTTATTTGTGAAAAAAAAATTATAATAAACTGTGCAATCTGGAAAAACTATTTTAAATGAATTGGAGTCCCAATTGTATGACGTCACTTTCACTTGAAACAGGTAATATTGTCACGCAAATGATTCCCTTTTTCGACTCTCGGAAATAAAATGACGCTGAAAATAGCGAAAAAGCGCTTAAAAGTGAAGGAACGGGTGGATTTTCAGATTTTGAAAGTAACGAAGATTGTTGTCTATATTTTTATACATAATTATAAAAAATTTCAAACGGATCGTACAAACGGTGAAGAATTTATTAGGCTTTTTGTGCTAACTTTGTAATCTTTTTGCAGTAATGGCGGAAAAAGTTATATCTTAAAGTCAGGGATCAGCGTAATTATATAGTAGGATGGTACGCTTTAAAGAAAACCTTCCCATAGAGCGCAATGTATTGGGAATATTTTGAGCGCTCCTGTAGAAAAAAATATAAATGCTACATAGGCCATTTTCAATAGGGTACATGGTACAGTAGATAAGAATAACATATTTAAATTTCGTAGAAATCGATGCATATTTACACGAGTTAGAGCACGGACGGACAGACAGATAGATAGACAACCGAAATCATCCAACAAGGTTGAAAAGTGTTAAAAAGATTTTGTCACCATTTATATCAGCAAAGTTGGCACTTTGTCCCAAGAGACCCAGTGCAAAAAAAAAAAAAAAAAAAAAAAAAAAAAAGTTGTTGTTTTCGCACTGTATTTACATATTTAATTTTTTAACACTTTGAAGTTGGAAAGTGTGAACTCCCGGGTTGTATAGTGGCTAAAGAACCATTCTCCTATACCAGGCAGAAGTGTGAATATTGTTTAACCCTTTGAGGCGCAACCCTTTCCCAATGCTGAAAAAAGGGCAGCCGTTACCATCGCTCGACTTAACTACCAGCAAGATGGCGGACGATCGAAACGTTCTCGCATTCTTCCATTTTTCAGCAGGTGTCAGTGCTGTTAAAAATAATCGTGACCATTTTTTCACGGGAAATGACGTGCTAAAAAGTAAAGGATTCTCATGGAGCTATGTCACCCGCAACTATTTTTATAGAAATCAAATCTATTCTTCGTGACTGGCAACAGTCAAAAAGTCAGAGTTTGGCGTTCCCAGAGTGGGAACACTGCGCGTTAAAGGGTTATAATCGATTGGTACGGTACTTTACTTTTCATTGGAATATTGTAACTAGGGTTACCAACCGTCCTGCGAGAGCCGGAACGTCCCGTTTCTATGGTTTTAGAGAACACGCCCCTCGAAAGGTGTGTGCGGGTCGCCAAATGTCCCGTTTATTGAACAGAATAAGTAATTTTATAATTTTATAAACTATAATATTCTCAGATAAGAGATCTTAAACATTAAGTGTTCTTCCTAGATAAATATGATCTCAGCAGATGTGATTGTACGTTTAAAGTTTCTTTAAAATATTATTATTTCACTAAAAGTAATTTAACATAATTAAAGTTTCTTTTTTCTTCCAAACAAATAATTATAATAATCTTACGGCCGTATTGACCAAACACTTCACACGCGGGATTAATCCTGAAGATATCTTACTAATGACTTTAACACTCGAATTGGCGCGTGTCAAGTGTTTGGTGAATACGGCCGTTAAAAGGAGATGTGATTTAAGACTAAATTTCTCTTATAAAGGTACATTGGGGACCTACAATAAAGGTACACACCTATTTATGGGTTGGTTTATTATTTTATAAATGGCAAATTAAAAAGCTTTTGTGTTTATTTGTGAAAGGATATAAAAAGTTTATTTAATTTTGCAAATGACAGTAGTATTTGTTTTGATTACAAAGAAGAGTGATGGAAGACTAATAACACTAGTCAACAAATTTAAACCTTTTTTCTGCCTCTGGTTTGTAAATGAGTGGATTTACTTAATTTTGGGGTGCTGAATTCACTGGTAAAATCAATTTATGTCTATCACGTCACATTTCCAAGAGGCACAGGAAAATCAGAAGCAATACTGGCAAAATTTGATAGAATTGAAACTAACAAGAAATTCATATTAAAAACTTCATAGTTCAATATTATTTTATATGTATACATAGGTATTTACTGCAGGCAACAAATTGGTTGATCGGAAAAAGACGAATTTTGTTTCTTGCTATTTCTGCCGAAAAGTGCTTCTGCGCAATATTTAAACTTACAAGTTTTTAATCATTAAATGATATCACATTTTCGGGGCTATAGCTGGAGTATATTTTTACGGTCAATCCTCGACCACCTATAATGAGAGACCTTCATAAACTTACGGTCAATATTCGAGAACCTATAGAGTGGGACATTCATAAAATTACGGTCAATACTCGAAAATTTACAGTATGAGATATTCATAAATTTATGGTCAACTCCCGATAACTTATGGATAATGTGATTTTAAAGTCTACACATAATTTGTCGAGATTCTCTTGGAATTTTTGCTGCCGAGAATTGACCGTAATCTTACTGTTAATTTTCCCCAGTGTAGATACCCTCAGAATGGCTGTCTATTTTCTTGCCACAGTTATCCTACGGAACCAAACAGTGATTTGGCCATCTTGATATATTTTGCATTCATTAAAAGCATTACATATGTGGAGAAAACAAGTAAATTTAACATATACAATATTTTTTAACTGATTATTTAATTTTGGTCGTTTTTTTAATTTAATGTCACAAAAATATTTATTATGTTACTTGTATTCTGTTAATGTATATTGTAGGATGTATGAGAAGTGTGTGGTTGTATACGTAAAAAAATGTAATGAACAATTCAAAAAGAAAAAATTAATTTCGTTAATTTATCTTGTGCTTTTCTTCATTATTTTTATGTTACTGCGTCAATTATATACTTCTGAACTAAACTGGAGAAAGTGCTACGATTTTGGCTGCTAAAAAAGATATACTATTTTGGAAACTTTTTTACGTTTGTAAGGCTACTCATGCTACTGTTTTTATCTCTTGACAATGCTGGACATCCTTGTTCTTACTCGTTGTTTAAAAAATTTTCTGCACGTTATTTCAACCTACTTCAATTTCTAATGCTATAAAATGTCGTTTAACCCTTTAACACGCAGTGTTCCCACTCTGGGAACACCAAACTCTGACGTTTTGACTGTTGCCAGTCACGAAGAATATAGATTTGATTTCTACAAAAATAGTTGCGGGTGACATAGCTCCACGAGAATCCTTTACTTTTTATCCTTATATTTACGTCCTTTCCCGTAAAAAATTGTCACGATTATTTTTATCAGCACTGACATCTGCTGAAAAATGAAAGAATGCGAGAACAGCTGGACAGAATGCCCAAAGCTGAAAAAAGGGCAGTCGTTACCATCGCTCGACTTAACGACCAGCAAGA
>JAWZYV010005219.1:0-16424 GCA_038373885.1 Cheiracanthium punctorium
GTTTCGGGGATGTAAAAGGGTTCACCTTTCATTAGCTGTAAAAATGTTCCTCCGAAGAACGGATCTTCCACTCCTTTTATTCAATCTGCTTGGAAACAGCAGTTGTAAGTTTCCGTTTATTTTTTCTCCTTCTTTTTCTTTTCTTTTTTTGGTTTATTTTGCTTAGTGTGCGTGTGTATGTGCCTTACAGTGTATATATGGAATGTGTCAAAATAGTAAGTTGTTCCGTTTCTTTAGGAAAGAAAAATGTGTTCTGGTGTTCTGTTTATGTTTTTGCTATTTTGATGAGTTTTTTTTCTTTTTTAATTTTCGTAAAATCGTTATTCTATGTTTCAAATAGATGTTGAAGCGATTATCTTTTAAACCGTAAGTAATCAAAACATACATACAGTTAGAAAAGTTTGTCAAATAAAAAGTACCTTTCAGATGTGGCTCTTTCTTTACTAAGGTATGTATTCATATTACAACACGAAATTTAATTTTTGTATGGTCCCTACTTTCCTATCACTTATATAAGAAAAACTGTTGATCTCTGTCTAAAAAGGTTAATAAAAAAATTCCATGTTTCTGGGTGGAATAGTTACCACGATATCGAAAGTTAAAAATTTTAGCATTTGTCGCCAAGTACTAAGGGGTTGTCTCAAAACTTAGAAGAATAAACTTTCGTCTTTTTAACTGACAGTAATATGTATCAGTTGTCATTCGAGAGCTGCATCTGACGCCAGGAAATCTTATTTTAGATCGAATTTACCAATAACCTATGTGTAGTGCAAAAGGGGAGCCCACACACGAAGAAGATTTACAAGATGCAGATATAGTGGAGCCAGGTGTGTCACTAGGAAAATTCAAAATTGCCCTATAATAAATTAAAGAAACTTATAGTGGGCAGATGAGTTACGAGATTCAGACATAGTGGTGCCAAGTGGTGCCAGTCAAAATTGACCCATACTAAATTAGAGAAATTTATAGTAGACTGTCTCAGACGGCCAATATTACACAGAAAAGACGTAGGTCAGAAGGCGTATAAAATAAGGAAAGAACCAATCACAGAAAGGGAGAAACAGAAAATTATGCACGTAAAAGGGGCGTGAACAAAAGGAATCCCGCAATGAGTGTTGCCGAGCTTCAACTGCTGGAAAATTACTGTGTATCGCTCAACCTAGATGTCACGAGCCGTCAAGCATAAAAAATGCCCCACCAGTGCATCAGAAAAAAAGGTAAAAGAACTTTGTATTGATTTGTGTTTAATCTTGGGTCGCACTATATCTCCCCGCTCTCCCCTATGTATACAATCACCGTTTTCACCGCGATATAGATTTTATTATTAATCTTATTGAATATTCACAAACGAACAAAAAATAATGTCACGATTATCATTTTTAAATGTGGAAGGAAAAGGAAATTGTATAAGATATTATATGTTTGGAAGTAAAATAAGAATTAAAGGAAATGTTTTAAAAATGTGTCTCTTTATTTGAGCCTGGAATGATATTTTGTTTCATGTACCCTTAAATAGGAAAATTGTATTTATTGTAGCAATTAGAGGTTCAAGGATTATTCCCGTAAGGTAGGATTATGGGTTTATTGCGGATTTGTACTACCACTTACGATTCTTAAAACCAAAAAAGAATCTCGGTCCAATTATTGCGTCAGTACTTTTTTACTTCACAATGTTTGGCAGTTTTTATTGAAAGTTAACCTACCCCATTATTTTGTCATTTTCTATTACACTTTGAAAATCTTTCTCTAGAAGCTTAACGTAATGAGTGGATGACCCCTAAAGCCCTAAATTATCAATAATTTCATAACGGAATATCTATCACTTCAGTTAAAATTGCACCTTTTAATTTCCCGCGCTTTAGTGCATTTAATGGTCATTTTCCAAAAATTGATCACCATTTAAGTTTTATCAGCTCATAGTTGCTCCCCTAAAGTATAGATACTTTCGCCTGAAAGAGGGAAGACTAATACTCTTTACCACGCCAGGTAAAGTGGTATTAATCATCATTTTTAACATTAATTATCTCTCTAACTATTTCACTTAGAGACATGGGATTTTTTAAATTAATTTTCTTAGATACAGAGCAACATTTTTTCAAATATGTGATAGGAAAGGTGGGACCGCATAAAAATAAAATTTCGTATTTTAATATGTATACAGCTTCTAGTAAAAAAATTGCCATATCTGAAAGATACTCCATTTTTGACATACTTTTGTAATTGAACTTAAGTTTCCATCACTTACGGTTTAAAAGTGAATCGTTTAAACATCTATTTTTAATAAGCTGGTAGATACAGTTTATAACATTTAAGACAATGCAACAAATGCATAGTCTCAAGTTTCTTTATACTTAAATTTTGACTTTTGAAATGTAACGAAAATTTATAGAAATAATTTGCCACATTCACTTTTTCAGAGTAAAAAATAAATTAAAAATTAATTTATATGGTAACTGGAGAATATCAACTTTCATTCAATTTCATTTTACATGTCTGTATTTAAAATTTGTTTAACGTTAAAGATTTCAAGATAATGCCCTGCTCCATGTTAATCTTGCAAAAATAGAAAATCGTATTGATTAAAATGCATCTTTCGAGACTTTAAGAGCAATGTTTGTCTAGAGAAATCAAAAATTAACGAATTAAGTTTTGAACTGCGATGACGGCTTGTTAAAATATTTTATAAATCGGAAAACTTATTTTTTTCCATGTATTCTATTCATACTGACACGCAAATAAACAGGTACAAATGCATAATATCGTGTTGGGTCAACGCCTTCTGGATATAGAGAGTCTTAGAACTCCTTGGTCATCATGCTTTGAGGTCATCATTTTGCCTGGCCTTAAAAGTTTTATTTTCACACAATAAAACTATTATGAATTTCTGGTGAATTTACTCAGGAATAGAAATATTTTAATAATTTGAGATAAAAAATATAATTTTACGACAAATGGCAGTTTTTAACCATGACTAATTAGCTAATATGAAAAGGAAATAGAATCATAATGAATAATTTTGTATGAGTATTTCAATTTTAATGTTTAATTTAAGATATTTTCTAATATTTGTAGCACACCCCAGAAATTTTTAACAGTTTTAATTTATCAAAATAAAACTTTCAATTGTATGCCTAATGATGACGTCAAAGCTTAGTGACGTAGGTGTTGTAAGGCTTTCTATATCCTGGAGACGTTGGTTGGGTTAACACATCCTAAATACGGAAAGCCTGGGAACAGAAGCCTTTGCGTCACAAGCAGGACCACTAACATGACGTCATCACAGTTTTACTTTCATAAAGTTAAACTCTTTAAAATTTGCGGTGCATTTACTCATCAAAACATTTTAATAATTTTTGACCGAAAATTTGATTCTACGATAAATGGGAACTTCAAACCGTCACTATTTATATGATATGATGCAGAAATAGGTCATTATGTATAATTTTGTATCAGAAAGGCATTTCAATTTTTATCTTTAACTTAAGATATGCTCTAATATTTGTGGCATTCACCAGAAATTTTAAATAATTTTACATTCTAAAACTAAAACTATGATGGCGTCTATTGATGACGTAAAAGCCTCTGTTATCAGGCTTTCTGAATCTAGGGTGTGTTGGTTGGGTCCCCACGATCTGAAGAATGGGAAGCAACACTACATGGAATGCACTTGATTAGCATCGACACCTCTAAGTTATACAATGCCTCAGAACAGAAACTTTTACTTCATCCCTAGATCCACTAAAATTACTTCATCTCAAATTTATTTTTATTAAGTAAAACTATTCAAAGTTTGTGGCGAATTTACTTCCGCATAAAACATTTTAATGAATTAAGATAGAAACTTAAATTTTACGACAAGTAAGTAATTTTAACCATATCTAATTATGTAATATGATATAGAAATAGGCCATAGTAAATTATTTTCTATCAAAAAGGTATTTTAATTTTTATCCTTAACCTATTTTCTAAAATTTGTATCATTTACCAAAACTTTTGAGTAGTTTTACTTTGTGAAAGTAAAACTGTGGCGACGTCATCTTAGAAGACCTAGCGATTACGTAAAAGCTTCTGTTCTCAGGCCTTCTGGATCTAGGAGTCGTTGCTAGTATTCGATGGTGTGCTCTGGAGGAAATTCATATGAATACTACCAGGCAGTCCGCAAACCTCCAGAAGTGCGAAGATGTAGAGATATCTTCTGAACAGCACGTTGCAAGAAATCTCAGATATGCTCAATAATATTCAAGTCTGGAAATTTAAATGGACAATGGATGCGTATAGAGTTAGAAGAATGTTCCAGAAGCTACTAGGTAGCAACTCTTGAAAAGTGGGGTGTCGCATAGTCCTGCTGAAATTGCCCAATTGCATAGAAATCAATAGGAAGAAATGGGTACGGGTAATCGTAAAGATGCTTACGTATCTCTAGCCTGTCAGTCTCATATTTAGACATATGAGGAGTTCCATACTACGGCAACTGCGTGCGCCCTGTACCATGAGAGAGTCTTCATCAATTGAACATATCCTATTAACATGTAGGATTCATTAGATCACGAGGTTGTCCCCATATCTGTACTTATCGACCCGAACATCAAAATTACCATGTTACCATACCGGGCAAAGTGTTTCCAGCAATTAACAGTCTAATAGCGATGTTTGTGAGACCAGGCGAAGCCGATTTTTTCGGTAGATCCAGAAGGCCTGAGAGCAAAAGCTTTTACGTGTTCACCAGGTATTACGTGTCATCCAGGTCATCACAGTTTTACTTTCACAAAGTAAAATTATTTAACATTTCTATTCAATGATACAAATTTTAGAAAATATCTTAAGAATAAAAATTAAAATACGCTTCTGATAAAAATTTTTAATATGATCTATTTCTACACCATATTACATAATTAGTGATAGTTAAAATTTCCTATTTGTCGTAAAATTTAATTTTCTATCTTAAATCATTAAAATGTTTTATACGGGAGCAAATTCACCGCAAACTTTGAATAGTTGCTTTTCTATGAATCTTTTAAATGTCTCAATGACCTTTCAGACACCCAATATTACAAGAGAATAATTAACTTTCACAGTAAAAATCATGCACCTTCTTTTTCTTCATGTATTCTTTTTAAATGGAAAGATACTACGTTAGTCAACGTGTGAAAAATTCATTAAATTAAACGTTATTTCAAAATTAATGAAAAAAAATTTGTAAATGAAACTGAAAATGTCAGCAACCAGATATTTAAAGGAACTACTTATTGTAATAAATAACTTATTCTTGAAACAACGTTGCACGAGCGGCTGAGATGAGAGGTATCAAGAGACCCTGACTGCAAGGTCGGGCGGTTCCAAGACAAAAAGGGACGGAAGACTTTACGTTATCGCAAGGTCTTCTAAGATAACGACATCACAGGTTTGCCTTCTTAACTTTTTTCCGATATGCATTACGCGCATGGTGCCACGGATGGGAAAGAACGAGTGATGGTACAGATCACGGCCACCTAGATACAGAAAGCCTGAGCGCTGAAACTTCGACGTCATCATTAGGCCTTCGAATAATGACGTCACCACACTTTCATTCTCATAAAGTAAAACTATTTCAGATTTCTGGTGAATGCTACAAATATTAAAAAGTATCTTATGTGAAAGATAAAAATTAAAATACGTTCATGACACAAAAAAATTGATTGTGATTTACTCCCTTATTACATTATATAATTAGTTACAGATAAAAACTGCTCTTTTTTGTAATATTAAATTTTCTATGTCAATTCTTTAAAATGTTGTTATGAGAGAATAAATTCACCAGAAATTTCGAATAGTTTTACTTTATGAAATTTAATCTGTGATGACGTCACCTTTAGAAGGCCAGTTGGTGACGTAGAGGCTTGGTGACGCAGCAGCGGTTAGGCTTTCTATGTCTAGGAGGCAGTGTACAGATGCCCTCTAGCGGTCGCCGTTTGCATTTCGAGACATAACTTCCCATTTAAATCTTAGCATAACAGGCACATACCTTAACCCATTAATGCCCAACATCGAATGTTTAACTTTTTTTTTAGCTAATTATGTTTGTACAGGTGTAAAATGATCTGAAAAAATACTTTTAAAAATCCTGCATTAAAATTTTAATTTTTATTCAACAAAATTTTACCGTCCTATATAAAGGACGCTAGGCACGAGAGGGTACAGGTTTTACACAAACTCTTCAACCCTTCTATTTTTAAAAACTGTTCATTTTCATATTATATTTAGATAAATACATGCGTGAAATAAATGAAACTCTGTGAAAAAATGCATAATAAAATAAACACAGGGAATTAATGTTGTAATTTAATCATTTAAAAATATGACAATAGTTAAGTACACTAAAAATACAAAATTACCAGGTTAAAAGGTACAAATTGAATAAAATATTTCTTATGACAAATTTTACGCACTTTTATGTCTAAATTTACACATAAAAAGAGTTTACTAAAATACAAAATAATAAAAAATAGTTATTTGTGTTGTTTAACACAATACATAAATATATGTACAATCTATTTAGTATGAAATATTTCAAAGCATTTATCATGTAATCCAACTAAACATTTACTGCACTTTCTTGTAGATTTTTTTCCACAGTAGGCACATCTTGTCTGTTTCGGATTTACAGTGGTTAAATGATCTTTTCCATCATAGCGGACATCATCAGAAACTCTTTTGGAATTTTTTTTTGGTTTTCCAGCAGCCAGACTGTTATTTAATCTCTTACGATACTTAGAAAAGTATGTCTGACATATTTCTCTTCTAAATTGTAGGAGATCCATTCGGTTTCTCTCATTAGAAGGGCATAATCAGTAGCCATGCATTTTGAACTGACGCTTCTAAGCCAAACAAAAACAGTGGCCACCACCATTTTTTAGATCGTATGGAACACCGGTATTGGGAAAGGTTTTGATCCATACGATCGGTGCCTCCCATAAACTTATTATACTGAGACACAACCTGCGGTTGGTCTATCTCAATAAATCTTTTGTCAATATTTGACCAGCGTTTGGCCTTAGGTACAGGCTCAATACCATACTGGTTAGATGCTAAAGTAACGACACTATTGTCATTCCACCGAACCATTTTTAAATTTTTACTGTTCTGGAAATCAAAACTTCCCCATCTCTTCTTTTTAATAGAATTGATTTCTTGAAGAGGACAATTTTCAGTTCTGTTCACACGTATACTGCCAGTTGCTCCGATTCTTTTCTCAGTTAATTTATCAATTAACGTAAGTGATGTAAAAAGATTATCAAAAAATAAGTCATATTGCTTATTTTTCGGTAGCTCAGAAATTAGATCCAGAACAACTGCACCACCCATTCCGATTCCATAATCATCCGAAACAGTTCCTGCACCTCTATATGGTTCAAACTGAATTAAATATCCTAGTTTAGTATTTAGGCATCAAACTTTATAGCCGAATCTGACAGGTTTTCCTTTTATAAATTGCTTACATCCGTGATGTCCAAAGTATGGGACCATACTTTCATCAACCGATAAGTGCTGCTCATTAGGTACATACATCAGAAACCTTTCATTCAAAAGATTAAAGAATGGGCGCAGCTTAGCCATCTTATCATTTTTATTTAAATTGCTATTATCAGCAAAGTGCAGGTATTGCAATATTTTCTCAAACCGAAACCGTGGCATGGCTTCCGAAATCGCATTATTTTTCACATCACTTGCATTTTCCGAGTACATTCGTCTTTTTGGGAGAACATTGTATCCACTAGTCTAAAGGATAGCAAAAAAAAATTTTAGTTCTTCAGTATCAATCTCAAAATCATGATCTCCTTTCTGACCAGCATACAAAATTGATTGTTCTAGAATGTGTGCAATTATTTTGTCATTTAGAAACAACTCAAATAAAGATGTAGGTGACCAATGGATGTTCAAGAAAAGTGGTTTCACTCCATTCCATGTTAAATGAAAGGTATTATTTTCCGGCAAAACACTTCTAGTCTACTTCCGATTTTTTTGGGGAATCTTTTCTTTTTTTCCGAATATGAGGATCAATGTCATGCACATCTTCTTCACTGTCAGATTCACCAATAATCTCTCTCACTTGATTCCTTCGATGAAGAGTAACCACTGCTTTTGCTCGTAGTTGATCTCCAGTTAAATTGTACATATCTATATTATCTTCCTTTACCACTATCTTCATCGGTAACTTCATTAGAAGGTGGGTCCAAATAAATATCTGCTTCATTGAATGTGTCATCATCAGATATTTCTGCCATTAAAGCTAATGCCTCTTCAACAGTCAAACTTGAAACAAAAATGTAAATATAAGCTTTAAAACCTATCCGTTGTTCATTTCAATACATTTATATAAAATACATTTTAGATTAAAAGTTAAAATTATACTTCTTAAAATTTATTAAATTATAGACATAGAAATATATTTCTTTATTTTTATAAATATTTTAAAGTCTGTAAATATATAAAAACTCACTTTAATGTATATGTGAGCTAAAAAGCTATTTCTTTCTCTTAAACAAGACATATTTTTATTTTCCCTTAGTTAACTAAATTTTATTTTAATTATTCTCATAAATATAGAGTATTTCAACATTCTTATTTTAAAAATAATTTTTCACATGATTTTTCTCAAAATAAATAACCTTTTTCATTCTCTATAGCAGTTAAGCAGCATACATTGAGAACAGTGGTGGCGCTAGACTTCCCCCGACGGGGGGTCATAACTCCCCGACGAGGGGGCACAAATATACATGTACATATGCTAAGTGACGTATCCAAGAGGGGGCTTTGACCCCTCTTTTATGACATTTTTGTCACCAAGTATGATATGGAAATTTGCAACTATCTGCACCACTTGAAAATATTTTACTTTAGAAAGTGATTTTTTCACAATAAATCATTTTCTAAACTAAAATATCCAGGATCCAGATAAGTTTAGAGGAGATGGAGGACAATATAATGTTTTGTTTTGTGAAATATTTCCAGGAATCGGATCGACAATCATAATCGGACACCCAGGCCCCGGATATTTTCAAAAACCACTGCACAATCTTTCCTGGTAGATTATTATTTAAACTGACCCTAATTAACGTATCTCAAAATCCTTTTACATTACACAAATATTTCCCCAAGGCCTCAGCAAGCAAAAAATTTCGGTGGGTGAAGGGGATCTGTAGTGCTAAAATTAAATTAACTGATCTCTAGAATCAACTCAAGTAAACTGATAATGCATTTACTGAAATTTTGGAGGGGGGGGGTCAAACCTACATGATCCTCCCCCCTGGTAACGGCCTTGCACGTTTCTGTAAAATCTCGAAAGCTACTTTTAAGAGTTCTTCAGTTTAACGCTTAAAATATTTCATATGAATGAAATTCTTTGAAAAAAATTCAGTGAAGAAAATTCTACGCATTTTTTTTTCCCGCAGAAAAAATATCAGAAACAAAAGTTTTTTGTGCAAGAATATTGCTGTAAATTCACTGAAAATTTATTTTATAAATTAAGCATGAGTAAATTTGCACGCTTTTACACAAATTGCAGTTATTTTTTATAAAATTAAGAGATATATGTAAATTTAATTACAGTTTAACTTCGATATCTCGAACATCGAAATTCTTGATATCTCATTAAATGTGTTTTCCCTTACAAATTGAATCCCACCCCACCAGTGGCATAGCGCTTGCGCTTTGAACTGGGAGACGGAAGGTGCCTGGTTCGACACTAGGTCGCGTCCGCCGACCTAACCTTTCGGAGTTTTCCGTGGTTTTTTCCCGAAACTTTGCCTAAATACGGGTTAGGACCTCTTAGAAAGTCCCCCACGGCCTAGATCCCTAGCTTAGATAATTGGCCGTAATCTACATTTCCATTTACAAACTGATTCCCTTTAATTTCAACACGTTATCTCAAAAAGTCTAGTGTTTCTGGCCAAAATGTTTTACTGTAAAAATATTAATCGAATTGTTAATTTATGTAATATTAATATTTTAAATCACAATAAAGTGAGAAATATGCAACTGAAATGTTTATATATATATATATATATATATATATATATAGAGAGAGAGAGAGAGAGAGAGAGAGAGAGAGAGAGAGAGAGAAAAGAAAGAACCACTTTACAACAAAAATTTTCTTTTGAGAAAAATGATTTTGAAGGCGCGCAGTAAAGTGGCACACCGAAAATTTATCGCTTGTTTCTACAGCTTTAAAATGATTCTACTTCAATAATAATTCATGTGGTGATAGTACTTATTGAAAGCTAAAAGATGGCACCGTATCTCAATTTCGAAAAGAATTGTTGTGAAGTGTACCCCTGGAAGCTTCAGTTAATAATAATAAATTATACAAATCTCCGAAAGAGAACGTAAATATATGCGCTATTAAATTTTTTTATAAAGTCAAGTACTCATGAAGAAAATTAACCACTTTCTTTTAAAATCTAAAATAAAATAAAATAAAAAATATCGTCAGAAAAATATAATCGGACAGCTTATAATTTGCCAAGACACACAAAAAAATATTTATTTTTAGCGAAACTAACCTTGATAAAAATTTACTTTTTTGTAATACTCCAAGATAGTTTTGAACGAGGTTTCCACAAATGTGATGAATAATTTTATAAAGCAAGCTCATTTATTAATAATTCATAGTGAAAGTGTCACTTTTAAAATTTCAACATTAACGAAAAAGAGTTTAATTAATAAGGCGAATAACAAACATAATATTAATCTGTTTAAAAGTTTTAGAGTTGAATTCTGATACATATAATTCTGTAACTCAAAAACCAGTTTAGAACACATACTGTTAGTTTATCTGGTGCCATCCATGGATTCAATAGCGATTTGTATAAAGATTCAAAATAAGGGAAGTTGCGGTGGCTTACGATACGTCACTGTATATAACATATAAATCTACACGCAAATATAAAACTTTTATTGTATTTATTTTCTTTACTTATTTTACAGGATAAAAGGGAAAATTTCGGAAGACGATATAGACGCTGTATACCATAATTTTATTTACTTTGCAGTAAAATAACTGAAATTTAAAATTCAGAAAAGTTAGTTATTTTTTCCACAACGATATAAAAATTAAACTGTCAGTCAAGATTAATCAGTTTCCTTTAACTTATATTCCGTTTTTAGATCTATCCACAGCCATCTTCATACTGGACTGGAGAGGGTCTATCAGAAGAGCTAGTTATTATTATTATTTAATTTTTAAAATTAACCTTTTTTTTTACCCCAAGCAAAATGTAATAAATTCTAATTCCCTTGCAGCTGTTAATCTTCTTGCTGTGCATAGCTATGAACTCTTAGCTAAAGAGGGCCGGTTAATCCAGTTAGATTTCTCTATATAGTGCAAATACTCACTCGTTGTATATGTATAAAGTATGTTACTAAATAAACAAACTATGCATTTGACTAATTCTTAAATTACAAAAAAATAAAAATAAAAACAAATCGTACTGCTAAATTTTTATAAAATTAAAGATTAAATCGTGCATATTTCGTTCGATTGAATCTATTTATAAATAAAAAGTATATTTAGAATTTATTCAAATTTACCATCTAAGAAACAGAAAAGTACTATTTTTTTTTATTCGGAAGAATTTAAAAGTTAAATTATCTAATTAACCACTTAGTTATAAAAATATCTTTTTACTTTCTCAACAGTTATAAGAGTTCAAGTAAGGATTACTGTAATAAAATAATTTTAAAGACATAGAATACTTTGCATAACACACTAACTTATAAATAAATAAAATACTACCAGTTTAAAATAGTTCCAATTAAAATGAAAATTTTTAGTTCAATCGTTTAAATATTCATAGGTTTATACATATTTTGAATGCCAGAGATGATTAACTGTAAAATAATTTTATAAATATTTTGTCATGTCAAATTATTACATAATTAAATATACATTTTAAAAAGTTTCTGTAGTAAACAAAATCCGAAATTTCTTATCGCCCGAGTCGTAAATCCCTTTTTAAAATATCAATTAAGACTTATAAATTTTGTAGCTCTATGAATAAAAGTAATACAATGGGAAATTTTATTTTACATTTATGACACAAAAGCTTTTGACTCGTGAATTAAAATACCATTAATTTACATACAATTACATTAAATTTGTTTAATTTAAATTTGCATTAATGCAATTTGAAAGTTTATAAAGACATACCTTTCGTCCTCACTCCAATTACTAAATCGTATTTGATAAATATACCAAAAAAATCGAAATTGCAACGAAAGAATATATTTTTAAAATATATATCCTGTCATGTAATTTAGCGGGAATGACATATAATGGGGTGAACAACATGTTACTTATCAATGGTTTAAAAGCAAGAGCACATTTAAAAGTACTCAGTGTTTAAAAGACCAATTAGGAGAAAATTTAGGTTAATTCATAGAGTACTCAACTCAGACAGTTAATATAATTTAAAATACAATAATGTTGTACAACATTTCATAGAATCAGAATGTGAGGTCAAAAAGTTATGACTCTGGGTCAGCTGCTATGATTAAAAGTGCACTCCAAACCATTACGAGCATCCATGTCTAAGGACATTTAATGATATATATATGTATCATTAAAATGCTGTTAATAAATAAACTTTAAAGTAGTATTTTAAAATTTCTGAGACAGAACAAGTGACTCAGTTTTTTAGAATATGTGCCTTATTTTAAAATTATTTTTATTTTTAAATAACGCAGAATGTGGTCATTCAAAATTTGTGCTCAAACTAGTTTCAATTCTTTTTTATAAGGGGGTGAGGGGCAAGTGTGGTTTTAGAGCGAGGGCACAGGGGGCGCGAATTCCCCGAGAGGAAAATATTTACACTAGTAAAAATACGCTTCAAATAAAATTGCATGTTCATGCAATTCTGAATTGGTATTCAAGTTTTGTACCCTTCCTGTTAAATATTTCTGGATCCGCCCTTGGGCATAGTATATTTTTACAAATAAATAACAAAAAGCAAGTGCTTAGAATATATAATTCAATGCTTTAGAGAAATAAACTGACCATATTTTTAATAATAACATATATTAATTAAAACTTTTAAACACATTTAAAAAATATATATGAATGTAATTTACATATAACTTACTTGAAGTTTGTGGATCTGGTGAACTTGAAGGGTTTACTTTCTCTAATTCCGTAGATAAACATACATTCGAAGAGCAAGAAGAAACATCCCAAGGATTCTTTCTCTTAATTCCATTTGGTAATTGAAAAGGCCCCAGTCGATTTTGTTTATGAAGATCTGAATGCTTAGTTATCCTATTTTTTTTTTTTTTTTTACATAATCATTATCAAAAATATCACGACATAAAGCACACTGTACTTTATATCTTGTGCTTTTGGCACCACCGATGTTCTTTTTAGGATTTAGAAACATAAAGCCAAAAGTGAAATTAAACTCTTATAAACTTCACAATGATATGCTATGCTGCCGTAACAAGAAAAAAAATGCCCACTATTCTAAACTCTAACTTACTGGCACAATGCACAATAACAAGTGTTGGAAAAGTGATGTACTATGGGTTTGCGAAGAAAAAATAAAAATACACGGGATATTTTGACGAACCATTTCTTTTCATCATTCTGTCATTGAGGACCAAAAAAGTACAAAAACCGTTTTTCTGGAAAAATGAACATCCTTCATTTGCTTGTGTAAGCAAAGCCATACTTCCCTTCCCTCGAAATCTTTTATCTATCCGACTGGTCTAATTAACGGTCACTGTCTCCCCCATCCCGACCACACACACCCATATTCTACTTTTCTACGGTGTCGGCGACAAAATGCACAATCGTTTGAGCAATTAAAAGAGCCTCGAATAGAAAGTGGTTGCACATGTGGTCTCATAAATTTGTCGTTTGAAGAATAGACTGGCACTTTTGTTACCTTAAAATTGATGTCTTGCTGCAAATCCAGTTAAATGCCTCCTGAGAGTGGGATCACAGATTTCAAGTATACACTATTCGAATTTGAAGTCTCCCCCCTGCCGTCGTCAACACATCACAGTATTGGACGATGCAGGAAGTTGCTGTTTCTCGACATGAAAAGGATCGCAGAGATAAGAGATGAATGAAAACGGAAAGTACTTTTAGCCATTATTCAGAAGTTCTGAGGAATATACCCCCCCCTCTCCCAGAAATGTAAACATATCCGCTTCAATCTCCAATACTCATTCGCCTTTCATGTGTATTTAAAATTTACAAAATTAATTTTTTTAAATCGCAAAATCAAAATTAAAACTCAGCTAAAATATAGATTTCTTCTTATGAAAATTCCCCGACGAATTAAATGAATAGCCCCGATGGGGGGTCACAAGTTCCCCGACGGGGGGGCACGTGCCCCCCCGGACCCCCCATTGGAGCCACCCCTGATTGAGAATGAAAAAGAAGCGTTCGCACTGCGAGACAGGTAGGAAAACCTGTACCCACTCGTGCCTAGCGACCTATAGATAGAACGCTACGCACTAGAATATATAACACAGTTAAAAAATACTTTTAATAATTTTGAAGGATACATACTTTAGAAAAGAGTATTGACCATAATAATAGCATAAAATATTTTCGTATTAGAGCAAAACAATAAAATAAACTTACTTTTTTTGTGACGCCATTTTGAAAAGCTAGAAAACTAGGAATTCCAACTTGAGAATATCAAAACACAAATAGAAAATTAGCGCAGTGCTGCCATCTGCTGTATAATAACAATTACAACACTTTTTGTGATATTTTGTTACTTGGGTGGAAAAAAAGAAAAAATCGGTGACTTAGAGCTAATTATGTAACCGTTCTTTTAAAGGACGCTAGGCATAAATGGGTTAAAATTCAACCGCATTTGAGCCACCCTGTAGAGTTAAATTCAAATGAATATCTTCGAAAGTCAAACAGGCATGCTACAAACTACCAAAACATCTCCATACTTACTATTGTGATTAAAAAAAATATCTCTGTATACTTCTCCCAATAAAATAAATACTAGATTAATACGTTGAGGTTTAATAAATATAATGTAAATAGTTTAACATCCCGAAGCCTACACATAGGTGCCAAGTACTACAGAATAAAATTAACCACTTTGTAAACCGCAAATTCTCTGGATATTTTCCGAAACCATAACCGATGCACGCGCTTAACTGTAGCATTTTGTTGGATTTTAAACAGAAAATGGCCGTTCACAAAAAGTGGTTGATTATTTTCTGTAATACTTGGAACCTATGCCAATAGTTCATTTTACAAAACTCAAATCTTTTGAAAGGTTCAGACACTGATATTAACAGAGAGAGCACAATGTTCAAAAACGCCGTAAGTTTAATTTCTACTTAAATAGAATGAAAAATGTTTATCTAAGAATAAACTCACATTGTTTCATAACATTACATATTAGTAATTATGTAGTTTTCCGCTGCACGCAACCTAATTGGTAAAGGAAAATTACAGCTGTCAGCGTCTTGCAGCGCAATATGTAACATCTGCAGTTCACTGATGCAATTACAGCTAGTTTAGAAGGCAGCAAAACTTTCACCATGACACTTCCAATTTGGAAGTTGCTAAGGAACAAGTCATTGCAGCAGCAAGTTAAAGAATGTCAGTTTCTTCTATTAGGCTATATACTTCTCTCTATACGTTTTATTTTATTTATGATGAAACTTGTTGTTTGAGGTTACCTTCATAATGCATGTTTACAAAGCTGGTAAATAGTATCAGGTTGAAAGAACATCGTGTGCTGCATAGTTTTAAAGATATCAAAGTACATAGGGAAGACAGAAACAGAAAAGAAGATGATAAAAGTGTCTCTAGAACTGCAAATTTAGGTCTTCCGAAGTATGTATATCTAGAAGAATGCGTGCGCGCATTCCGATTTTGTCAAAAGATTTTCCGCCATTATTTTTCTACTTAGTAGCCGTTTAAGCCTAAAATACGTCCAAATTTAAAATGCAAAATAGAACTGTTTTAAAATTGTCGTGGAAAATCTTTTGACAAACTCGGAAGAGTTCGTAACTATGGAAATGTATGGTCAGGTAATGTAATTACGACCAGGATAATTAAATATATATATATATTATTGATGAGCCTTCGTAAAAATTTGGCAAAAAGCTTATAATGATTTTCTTTTTATGACAGGTATGTTTCATCATTAATATTAAGGGTTTTTATAACAATTCAAAAACAAGCACCATGACAAAATTTTAATAAACTGATTTGGCACTTCAGTGTTCAAAGTTATTTGGCGCAAACAGAAAAAATTTTGTACAAGATAATTCAATTGAAAAGTACGTTGGTAATGCACTGGTGAATACTCAGCAAACACACTACTGCCCGCAAACTGACGGCAGGGTACCCGCCGTGCTGGCAAAGTGCCGTATGCCGGGTGCACAGTGCATTGCCGTTAGTTTAAAGTCAC
>JAWZYV010005220.1:0-10172 GCA_038373885.1 Cheiracanthium punctorium
GATTTCAGCTGTCCCTCCACCTCCTCCATCTTGAATGGCCAGTCGGAGCAAGAAACCGGAAGGTGTCACCGGTGACGTCTTCCAGATGCGCGGCTCGTATATACACCAAGTCCACGCGCATGTTCATACCCTTTGGTGCATACTGCGCAAGACATCTTCAGACGAGGTGTTGGACGGCCTCACCGAAGGAAATCAACCACGAATCTTCTGGTTGCAGCAGGCTTGCCTTTGCAGTCGTATGGATTGGAGGATTGGACCCCCAGACCTCGTCTTTAAGAAACGTCTACCACTCGAACAATCTGTGTGAACAGCTAGCAAGAATGACAACCAGAAAAGGGAAAATTTCCAGTCCTTGGCAGGCATTCCAGCTGGCCAGAACAAAGCTGAAAAAGAAAGGAAAACATCTGAAGCAACAAATAGTCAAAAAAGCAAGAATTATTTAACCTCTTCATATAAGACAAAATTTCACATCTCGAATCATAGAGCCATCGGATAATTGTTTTTTAAGAAAAACCTATTACAGTTAACATTGACAAGTAGAAAGCGTATTTCCGAATAAAAGCCGCATTCTCAATCTGTTTCAGTACTAAAAAGTTGTTATTAACCATGAAAGAAGACTGTCAAGACACTTTTAAAGGTCAATAATGACTTGCAAGTTCTTTTCTGCTACATGAATTTCGAAAAAATCAAAAAATATTAACGAATTCGACTTGGAAAATATTCAATAATATTCAAATTCAACTACAAAATATCTTAAATAATCGTTTTGACATTGGAAACGAAAAGGTCCACACAATTGGACTTCTAAAATGAAGAGGTTAAACCTTGCAGCCGTGATTAAATAACTTTTCTTTGAATTAAATAATTTTTCTTCCGATAGGAAATTAAATTTGTAATTTAAAAAACGCCATAAAATAACCGGTTCAATAAATTTTGGAGGTACATTGGTTTTTACGGTACAGTACTATAGTGTACAGGGTGTTTATTGTTAAACTCCCCCATAAACAAACTTCTACATCTAAAGCAAGCGAACTGATTGTAAAAGAAATTTAGTAAATAGGCTACACATGGAATTCGCTCAAGGCATTTAAAAAAGCGAGTTCAGAAACTGACTACCAGATGGCGCTTTACACAAAAAATCGTCCAAATTAAAAGTGGAAATAGCTCATTCGAAATGTGCGATTTCAGCATTTATTGAATAGCTCTTGGGATTTATTAACTCGTTAGGGTTATTTTTTAAGCTGATTTCACCTTGCAGAGCGGCACCTAGCGGCCATTTTTGGTACTAAAGTTCTAGCAAGAATATCACCAGGAAAGTTTTCCTGTTCTTTGGTCAACACATCCCGTTTGAGACAAATGCTGAATTATATTTATATTGAATATTACTGAATTATATTTACGCTGAATTATTGAAAAGATGGTATTTTAAGAAAAAAATTATCAAAAGTAATGATGATTTCACTTGACTTTTTTCTTTTCAAATTTCTAGAAAAATATTTGATATGCTTGGTAATTCTCGAGCTATAAAGAACATATTTGAATGGACGCTTCTTTGTAAGAAATCGACCGGAGTTCATTCTGAGAATTGACAACCTATGAAATAAATAAAAACCAGGACCCTTGCTAAAGAGGGGTAGGAGTAGGAGGGAGGAGGGTCTCCCCTCACTAAAACTCGCAAAATTCTATTACACTTGGCAAAACTAGTTAAAAAATTCAACAAAAACTATAACTTACTTTCTATTTCTGGTACACTTGGCAAAATTACGCTAACCCAGTTGGCAAAATTAAAAAGTTTGTAGTATACCAGTTGGCAAAAAAATAAAGAAATTGGTAAAAAACAATATTTGACTTGACAATTTATGGACATCCCTCCCCTCCCCCCCCAAAAAAATGTCTTATCAACGGCTCTGATAAAAACCCTTTTAGTTAAGTTTGTATGAGAAAAACATTAGAAATGATCCGTTACTTTTTACAGTTCTTGGAACAGTTATAATTCTCGTATGCGTTTGGGTACACATAAAGATGATTTTTAGGAAGATATCGTTTATTTAAAAAAAATTCGAATACCTTTTACTTAGATCTTATACAGTTTTCAATGAATTTACAGAATAATTTAAGATATTTTGACATATTATAGAGAAATTTAAGATAAATTTATAAAGAAGCAGGAGCACGTACAGTCAATTATTTAGAATTGCAAAAGTGACGCCATTTTCTATTTTTATTTTTTACCGGCAAACTCTGGGCAGCATTTTAAAAAAATTCAGTGGAATATTTTAAGAATTGAGAAAGGTATTAATTCACCGATAATGTGCAGCATTTTGATTTTTGATTCTCTGATAGAGCACAGTACATGGTTTTTACACAAGTTATCCTTCTATCAGAAATTGAAATGGTAAAAAACTAATGCGGACATCGCATAACTTTTCTGTGCGTCACTCGAACTATACATACATTTTTGGAGCCCTTCATTTCAGCTTTTATCATTGAGTAACAGGGTTGGCAGATTGGCTTGTTTAAGGCCAAATTCTTTCAATCAAGCGATAGCCACAATATCCCAGGGAAATTCGAGAAAACCCGAGGTTTTAAAGAATGGGAAAACCCAAAACTATATAGTTAATTTATTTGCAAGCAACAAAACTCAAATTTTTATGATTTAATGCGTAGATGTAGACTGCTTAATCCTCGAAGAGCAGGTTACACGAATTTTTCATAACAATGTATTTTTTTAAAAAAGTAAAAAATTCTTGAAAGGTGTTTACTTTTGCCATCTTTTATTACCTTCCATGATAAACAACGCAGTCATCTCTTATAATACAGCGAAAAATTATACGTACCTTCTCCAATCATAAAGCAATCCATCCTTATTAAGATGTAAATTTCTAATCCTCAACAACCTATTTCAAATGACCTATCCTTCAAGTAAAAAACAGACTACCACAAACTATAACACGACTCATAGTTTGTTTTTAAACACGAAGAAAAATATATCCTCTGTGGTCTTACTTTTACTGAATCTTCTAAAAGAGCAATCAGCTTAATGGCGGTTTGACGTTATCGAAGGCGATTCATCTCGATTGGTTTGACTGAAATCTAGATTTTTTCTTCCAGCTTGTTTATTAAGCGAATAAGAAAAAAAAAGTTTCTGTATCCTGTAACTTTGTTTTTCTTTTTCACCCAGCGTCCACCCAAATAAAAATATAACCCAAGCCGCATAAAGAACAGTAAAATAACGGCAAAATACCGTGTTTTTCGCTCATTGTACGGACGAACTGTCGTCCAATGAACAAGTCTCTGTATTTTGTCATTCATTTTGTCGGACACTGAATGATACTGAATAAATTTATAAATAACTTTATTCTCATACTAACCGCCTCCGACGACCAGTTGTTTTGCCATCTTAATAAATCTCGTTCGGAGGGAATCCTGTTCCTCACTGGCTTCCTTGGCACTGAAATCTCTCAGATTCTAAATGGAATTTAAAATTAAGATGGTTACAAACAGGAACGGCCCTACGGTAAGTGTCGCCCTTTGCTAATGTAAAAAAGCTGCCCCCTTATATGCTCTACTTAGTTTTTAAATTCGGATTTATGCCCCTTCGAAGCCGGCGCCCCGATGCGATGCTTACAGTCTAGGTCCGCCCCTGGTTACAAAAATAAGATGATTAAATGATAAAAACCTACAAAGGAACAAATTATTTTCGTCCTATATTAATTCTAGATATATTGGCCTTTATCAAAAAACGAAAAGGAAACAAATCTGAAACACTTTCAGATTTTTAAATACGCATTAAAAATGCGTATATATTACTTTACTTTATATATTAAATATAGTACTTTATATATTAAATGCGCTTTAATATATAAAGTACTATATATTAAAAGCGTATTATAATCCATGAGTCTTCCCTATTCTCTCTCTTATTCCATTAAGTTGGAAAGTATATCATCATTCAGGAGTGTGATTAAACAAAATTAAAATGGATATTTCTGACATCCTTTTTCTGGATGTTAATACCTTAGAAATAGATGGGAAAAGCTGCGTAGAAAAATGCACAATTGGAACTGAATGAAAGTTTCAAAAACTTATTCAGGTGTATTAATAATCCAAGTAGCAGATGATAAAATAACAATAAATTGCGCTAATTATTTCCTCAAACTTGCACATCAACCATTTTATTTTTCCTCAAATTAAAAAAAGTTGCACATTATAGTCTCGGAAAATTTCCAAATCCTGTTTTTCTTTTGTGTATAAAACATTTCTTTCCTGCTCTGATTTCCCATGCACACGGTATTTTAATTCAAAAAATAACCTTACAAATAATCTAAACCAAAAAATATCGTTTAGTTTTACTTCAAGGGTCTGAATCATTTAATAAACTTGCCAAATATGGCAACCTAGATGTGCTTAATCCTCGCTCTTTCCACTGCAGGGTTACAATTGCGAAACGGCGGAGAGCAAAAATTAGCTCCTTGCGACACAATTTTTATCGATATCTCCTAAAATAGTTAGAATTTCGAAAAAATCGCTTCGGGGTATGTCGGGACCGTCCTGGAGAATTTGCATACAAAATTTAGTAGGTCTACGATCATCCGTCTGGAAGCTACGCTAGATACAGACTAACCAACCAACTAACTGACATTTTACAGTTCGTTTTATTTATATAGATTGTATCAATAAAATATTGTTGCAGAGAGCTCTGCTTGTTTCCTGGGTTCGCAGTTCTAAAGTCCAGTTGGTGTAGAACGTTCTAGAAAACAGTCCACTTGTCAGGATGGATCGCAAACTTTATGGCTTCTAGAACTTCGACGAACCATCAGCTGTACAAAATCTACAGGCACTCACGGCCAGTATCTCTTTCATAACAGTCCGCTCAGTACCGAAGCTTTCACAAATGTTTCTATTCTCACACAAAATTAAGCACTTCCACAGGTAAAATTCAGTGGAAATATACGAGGGAAATCGTACACAGTCCCTCAAAACACAGCGATGAGAGATTAACACACAGCACTTAAAAATCAACTTCGAAAAGCAAGCGAAACGACCGCTTCTATAGCATCCATACAAAGCGTAACGCAGCACTCGCTCGACGGGAGCTCAATGTACACTGATTCAAACTGAGAGGAGCCCTCTGATTTTATAGGGGACGCAGAAACTACGAGGAGGTTCTAGAAGAATGTATCTCTCGAAGATTCCACATAAAGCGGGAATTTTGATTACGTCATAGAAGAGCAATATTAGTTTTTCTGCATTAACATGCATAATAGCCTAGCTTTGCAAGCCCCATTGGAAAAAAAACTCTTCAAATGACCAAAATGTCACCAAGATTGGCGAGTTTTGGCGAAATATCGCAATTTTTTCCTAAAATATGTCCCCAAAAGTGAAGTGACCGAAGGCCTAGGACCCCTATTTCTCGACATTTCTAAAAATTGCCATAGAAATCTGTACCCCAAACATCTGTATGTTGCCCAAACATCTATGCCCCAAACATCTGTATGTCCGGTTCTAGTCGACCAATTTAGATGCAACTAAAAGCAAAATTTAACTATTGGACGCGTAGAATACGAATTTTAATCTATTTTATACCCCAGAACAGCGGGTTGCCCCGAAAATTCGTAAAAATATTAAATGATATATAATAAAACTCGGCTGTTCGAGCCTCGTCAGGGTGGGGACCCCCGTGAACCAACCCCCCCTCCCCCCCAATTTTTGTTATGTTTCATGATGGCCCTATTCAAACGATAGTCATGGACTATGTCATTTTATCTCTCATTTTGAGTGTATTTCGGCTGGTCACCCTATGTTGAAATTTTATGATTGTGACCTATTTATAGAAAAATACATGCGAAGCCTAGTCTACAGCTTACGAAAAAGTGTCACAATAGATTAAAGCTGTTGTGAAATAATAGTATTTAAATATATGCAAAAAATGCATGGGAAGCTTATTCTATAGCTTACGAAAAGGTGTCACAATAGATTAAAGCTGTTGTAAAATAATAGAATTTAAATATATGTAAAATTATGTTGCATACATTTATGTCGCTTTTTTATGTAACATTTTGGGGATACAATTTTCGGACAATTTTCAATAAATGGGGTGAGAGATAAAATGAAGTAGTCATTAAAAGGATAGTTTTGAATTCACCAATTCCTGGTAGTCAATCTACGCGACTTATCTTGGGAACCAGTAATATATGAAATAAATAAAAAATCTTTTAGATAAGTCTGAATGATAAAAACATAGACGTGATGAGTCACTTTTTGCAACTTACAGCAGTTATAATTCTTGTATACGTTTTGGTAGACATCGAAGTGATTTCCTAAAACAATTTATATTTAGAGTCTATGCAGTTTTCAATGAATTGGACGTCAGAGAGAAGCATTTTACAGAAATTTAAAATAAATATGTAAATAAACAAGAGCATGTACAGTACGTTACGTGCTTTTAACAATCCGCTTAGATCAGAAGCTCTCACAAATGCTGTATTTCTCGCACAAAATAAAAACACACCCACAGGTAAAAATTCAGTGGAAATAGACGAGAGATAACACTAACAGTCTCTCAAGACTCAGCAATTAAGAATGGACACACATCACTTTAAAAACAGCTTCGAAAAGAAAGCCAAAACACTGCTTTTGTCACAGAGGAAAGCAAGCGTACTCACTCAGAACTCTATCCACACTACGGGTGCTCTACTCACACTGAACTGGGGCCACTGAAGCGCTTATATTTATACCCGATGCTACAAGAATCTTCGAGAAAAGTCTATTTCTCTAGAATTCCACATGAAGCGGGAATTTTGATTATGTCATAGAAGATAAATGTTAGGTTATTATGCGTTCTTAATGCAGCAAAAGCAACTTTACTGCCTCCATTGGGAAAATCGCGCTCGATGACCGAAATGTCGCCAAGCTTGGCGAAATATAGCCCAATTGGGAGCCAAAAGTGAAGTGACCGAAGGCCTAGGACCCCTATTTCACGAGATTTCTAGAAACCCCATATTAAAACAATGGGAAACCGAAACCTCCGTATCTCCGGTTCTAGTGGACCGATTTCGATGCAACAAAATGCAAAATTTATCTATTGGACGCGTAGAATACTAATTTTGAACTATTTTAAGCCCCAGAACAGCGGGTAGCCCCGAAAATTAGTAACAATACATTTATATTCGCGCATCACGTAATTGCGGACAAAAGCAAATGATATGAAATTGGGTGACATAATAGATGGTGATTCGACTCAAATTTTGTGCATGAACTCAAGCTCAAGCATGAACTCAACTGTGCTTGAACTCTTTAACTTGACCTCTTGCGCGAAGTATTTTATTTATTTATTTTATATAGATTTTGTGAAAATTCACCACATGTTTGCGCTGTTCCTGAAAAATGGGAATGGGGTAGAATAAAATTTGCATTTGTGTTAAATGCGAGTTCATTTGAACTCCAGATGCCAAGACAGTTTTAAATATTTCATAGATTTTGTGAAAATCTCAGAAATGTTTGTTCCAGCATTCCTCAAAAATGCATTAAGAGAATACAATGAAGTTTAGAAACATGATCAGCAACTGTTAAAACAACAAAAATCGAAATTTTTTGAAAAAATTAAATTTTTAAAATTTTTATTTGCTTTTTTAGATTTTGTGAAAATTGCGCAAAACGTTTTAGAGGAATAATTTTCAAACATCTACAGTGAATTAAACAAAATTGAGTTACAGGTTAGGAATGACTTCTTGACTGGAAAAACTCATTCAAGCAGAATAAAATTTAATTTTGTAAAATAGAAAAGTTCTGTATAATAGTCTAATTGACTGATCACTTTGTTACTCCCATACCTGTCATCTTTTAACAATACACAGAAGATATTTTTATTTCTATGCTATTGCAAATATACTTTTTCCATTCTTTATATATTTACAATGCTGACGAAGCTTCAAGCTTTTTGAAAATTTGCAATATCCAGTAACCCGTCGTTGACTTCAGTTAGTTTTATTATAACATAAAAATTTCAATATATAATAATTTATCACCGTTTGTAAAACATGTAGGCAATATTCCGAGACATTTTAACAGGGACTGATTTACGGCGGGGCATTCGGGGCACGTGCCCTGGGCCCCCAAAACTTCCTTTTATGTAATCATAATAGCTACTAAAATTATCTCTCAAGACAAAAATTTGATTACTTCATTTCATCACAAATATTCAAAATTTTCAATTTAATGCAACTTCTAACACTAAAAAGTATGCATTCGATTCGACGTTCAATAAATTCGATATTCGCAAATTCGTTCGGACACCTCAGCATGCTCCTCCTTTTATCTTTTCAAAGGTGTGTGACGGCTATCAATACCCATAAAAACATTTCAAAATCGAAAAAAATCATATAAGTGGTATCTGTCGTGACATTTTACTGATTTGTAAATGTTTACGTAGGGTTAACTTAGGAATGATCATTGGTTTAAAATTAATTTAATTAAGTAATATTCTGCGGAAAATTTTTGTGCAGGGGCCCCCCAAAAGTATCTGTGCCCTCGGCCCCCAAGTGTGTAGAACGGTCCCTGCATTTCAAGGCTAACTTTTAATTTCACCATGTCCTGCGTTAAAACGAAAAGTGTAAAAATGCTATTTTGGGAAAACGCAAAAAAAAAAAAAAAAAAAATACAACATGCAGAAGTTTGGTGTTTGGGTCCCTTTTAAATAGCTGTCACCTCGGTTCTCAATAAGATAGATACAAAATTTAAAAAGCTTTTGAGAAGCTAAGAAATGTCATTTTAATATTTCACCAAAATTGAAAAAAAGATATCTTCATTCAATATAACATTTTTTAGCGTGTACGGTTACCTTCATCAGTCACCCGAATCCTGCAAAGGATATTTCTTCGCGCACTGCAGTACATATATTATTTTTCATTTTAAGCCTAACTCTATTGATTGCCAGCTGCTCACCCAATTTCAGTCAACCCTCCATGTCTTAGGGGCAAGCATCGAAAAGCTCTTTGGATATTCACCGAATGAAAGCCAATAGAATTCGCCTCATTCCTGCAAACTTCCGATATGGATTGGATCGAAAAGGGGGGTTGGAAATCCCTAGCCAATTCTGGGGGTAAACGTTGCATCCTGGGAGAGACTTCGCGTGTCTAGTAATATAATATGTCATCGCAAACTTGGGAAAATAAGTTAAGCAAACTGGATGCTGTAGGCACACACCTATACCCACGCATATTTTTCTGTTACTGCTCGACTTGCCCTGCAGAAATAGGTTGTTGGCTTCTGGACTACGGGGTTATGGCAACATGAATGTCCCGACTTCTAAATCTTCTAAGCAATACAGGGTAGTGTTCTATTCCACACAGAACTTCGAGAGAGACATTTCATTCTTTATTTTTGGGATTTTTTTTTCTTTTAACCCTTTGAGGCGCAACCCTTTCCCAATGCTGAAAAAAGGGCAGCCGTGGCCATCGCTCGACTGAACGACCCGCAAAATTGCGGACGATCGAAATGTTCATCGCGTGAACCCTTTTGGGTTATATTCATTTCTCTTCCTTATGAACCTTTCTTCACCCTTTCGCGTGAACCCTTGAACACGAACCGCACCGCACAGCCAGCTGTCGTCAAAAAAGGGTCTCTCGATCTGTGGCACGCGATGAACGTTTCGATCGTCCTCCCTCTTGCGGGTCGTTCCGTCGAGCGATGGCAACGGCTGCCCTTTTTTCAGCGTTCGGCAATCTATCCGGCTGCTCTCGCATTCTTCCATTTTTCGGCAGCTGTCAGTGCTGTTCAAAAGAATCGTGACCCTTTTTGGACGGGGAATGATGTGTTAAAAAATTAAAGGATTCTCGTGGAGCTCGGTCACCCGCCACTCTTTTTATAGAAATCCAATCTATTCTTCGGGCAACCGTCCAAACGTCCGAGTTGGGTGTTCCCAGAGCGGGAACACTGAGCGTTCAAGAGTTAAAGCAGCATTTCGTTCGCGCCGTGCTCTTTCGGTCGGCCATTTTTAGACTGTATGGAGAATCGCAAGAACATCGACACCGTGTGTACGATTTGCTTCAAACTTTTCATAATTATGTATTTAAAATATAAAAAACCATCTGCGCTCTTTTAAAAATCGGAAAATCCACCCGTTCCCCGATTTTCAGGCGATTTTTCGCCCTTTTTAAATTTGTTTTAAATTT
>JAWZYV010005221.1:0-10591 GCA_038373885.1 Cheiracanthium punctorium
CATTCGAAGCATTGACTTAGCAGCAATAATATATGGGAAATGGTTCGACCGCGAAAAAGTAAAGCAAGCCTTTATTTGAAAAGTTGAATCCCTTAATACAGCCGAATTTTTTAAAATTATCAACTATAGCGTGTTTTATTCATCATTACTCCGATGTACTAAATGAGAAGATTTCAATTTTCTGAAATTTGGCGGAATTCCCCCAACTTAAATCAATGTACTCATTTGGCGAGAATTCTGGAGATAGATCAATTGAAATCCCTTAATAACTGCATTATTTCTTCACGGATCATTAAAATTTAACGCTGTATTCTAATAAAACCTTTGCACTTGTTTTCAAATATCTATTTCCTTAAGCTCTCAATAAATTGCGCCAAGCCGAAATCTGTGCCAACCGCTAGAACTCACTTTCACAAAATCGGCATTTGAGCCATTTTATTTTTTTGCCAAACTAAGATAATTTACCTATTAGCCTCGGAAATCTTCAATTCTTATTGTTTTGCGTGTAAAGCATTGCATTCCTGCTCTGATTTCCCATGCACACGATATTATAATTTAAAAAAAAATAACCTTACGAATATAAACTAACAAAAAAAAAAATCATTATTATTCTTTTATTTTTACTTTGAGAATTTAAAAACATTTTATTCGGCAAAATCGCCACACATGGCAACCACGATTCTTATTTCACACTTTTTTCACTACAGGGGTTACAATTACGGAAAGCTTTTTGCGTGAATAGCATAAAAAATCTCTTAAATTCCGGGAACGGGTGGACTTTCAAAGTTTTAAAGTGGACTACGATTTATTCTATATTATTTTACATATCTGTGCTAAATTTCAGGCCGATAGGTCCATTTTTGTGGATTTGTATACGAACGACATTTTATTCGGCAAAATCGCCGCACATGGCAACCACGATCCTTATTTCGCACTTTTTTCACTACAGGGGTTACAATTACGGAAAGATTTTTGCGTGAAGAGCATAAAAAATCTCTTAAATTCCGGGAACGGGTGGACTTTCAAAGTTTTAAAGTGGACTATGAGTTATTCTATATTATTTTACATATCTGTACTAAATTTCAGGCCGATAGGTCCATTTTTGTGGATTTGTATACGAATCAAATCCACAAACAAACAGAATTTCATTTTTATTTATAAGATATATATTATTCATTCCTAATTACTCATTATTAATAGTCCTAAACTTATTGACAGTTTTTGAATAAACACAAAAATTAGACTAAACAGAAAGTTTACTTTTACTATTAAACTGCTTAGTTTTGCAGTTCCAAACGGGAAATTATGGTTATGGGTATAGACATTTTTGGTTCATTTTATCCAAGTAAAGAATTCTTCTGAACTTTGTGATGTCAAAGTCATGTTTATGATCAAGTTTCCCTTGTTCTGACCTTCAAAAGTACCTGTTAAGTAGTCAAAATTTTCATGACTGAAGCAAGACATATGCCAGTGATCCACAAAAAGTAATTCGACGTAATTAAGTAACAGTGAAAAATAATCAATATGAAACTGCAGTTGTTGGGTTATACTTAGAGGTATGCTGAGGTTTATTTAGTGTTAATCATGAAAAGTGAAACGTAGTACAAAAATTATTGAGATAAAAAATGTTTTTTAAGATGAACAAATCTATAACCATAAAAATTATTTTAAAATTTTAATACTCCTTTTGTAGCAGGCCCTGACTATCGGACGGACACTTGGTGCACGTGCCCTGAGCACACATGGAGAAATAAGCCAAAAAATTGAGTTTAACACGATACACAGGGGCACAAAAATTGAGCTAGCTAAAGGACACAAAATCTGAAAAGTGCCCTGGGCACAAAAGTGTTATAGTGAAAGTCAGGCCCTGGTTTGTAGACATAAACTAGATATAAAAGGAATTAAAACATTTTAAAATAATTAGTAATAATGTAAAGGAGTTAGAGTTAGTGATTTTTTTTTGAGGAGGGGGGCCTCAAAATTGAGTTGCGCCTAGGGCCTCTCAAGAGCAAAATCCGCCACTGTGTTAGTAGGTAAGAAACGGATCCTGGCTGCAATCAATCCCAAACAATGGACAGAACCTGCAGTTTAAAAACATGGATACAGAATAATAATTCGAAACCTACTAGCAGACGAAATCAACGCTTAAGAACACTCTGTGATAGGAAAACACAACAAAAATTACACTACCTGCATTCGAACCCCACAAACAGAGGAAAACACCAATTAAAGAGCACAGTTAAAGTATAATACTACGGACATCCCCCCCCCCCCATTAGACCCAACCTCCAGACGGAACAATGGTATACGAAAACAGTTAAAGAATAATACTACAACATGGACACTTCCTGGATTCTAAGTAATTATCATGAATGACCGATGATTCTTACTGGAGATTTTAATGTTAATTTTCGCTCTCAAGAATCTCAGTCGTTAGTTGATTTTTTAAAAGAAAAATTGGATCTGACTATAAATACTTCTCGACTTCAATCAACAACGCGTTTCGGTACAACGATAGATGCTGTATTTTCAAGAAAATTAGCAAATTTAGAGAGTTAAATTTATGTTTCACATTAGAATTACTACAAACCTATAATTTCATACATAAAAATTATGATGACATCCAAGTACCTATTTCCAATGAATAATATGAATATAACATTTATATAATCTTTGTAAAGTACATGAATAATAAATATAATTAAATTATAATATGATATTTATTTTAAGTTTAATCATTTCAGTGATATGTGTCGTAAACGTCAAAGAACTTTTACTTCAATCGCGCGTAAAGATTACACGCATACACTTTTTTTTTTCTTTTCCTTCTTTCACTAATTCATGTTAGATATCGCAAGTGAGAAAGATGTCATTTTGACGTCATGAGTTTAAAAATGAGTTAGAAATCTAATTACATTAAAAGGATTTGACGCAAAAATTTACCATTATAAAAATTCAAAGTATTTTGTTTAATGCGCGTGTTACAATTAGCGATTTTTGAGCTCTGTAATTATTCAGCAACCATAATAACGAAAGGAAACTTGCATTTTTTAAAATCGTGGTAAATTCAAATGTCGCCACGAGATGCGAAATACTAATTAACATAATGCACAGTATTCGCTATCGGTTTGACGACGGTCGTTGTATGTATTCCCAAAAATGTGCAAAATGTCGCCAAGTTTGGACGACTTTTGGCTGTATATTATCTATATTAGATATATTTTTTTTGGTTAAAGTTTAGCAACTTAACAAGCTCTTGCACGAAAGTTACATCACTAGCAAAATAGCCCCGGCAAATATTTGAAATACCGATTAGCTAGGAATAACCCCAATATCTCTCAAATTAACTTTAATAAAGTTCTGTTGCAAGCGAAAGTTTTTCAACGTCATTTGTTTCAATATTACTCCGTTTGAAAACTACTGCGCGAAATAACCAAACTTGACTACACTGGTCAGAACGTGACGCCATAAATTAAAAGTTGTCTGAAATTCGTAAACTCTGCAACACAATTTGACGCCCTATTCGGCATTTGAGCGATTCTAAATAGTTCCTCGAGATTACACAGTTTGATATTTTCACGAGCCAGAACCATGGTGGATTTAAATACTATTTACATTGGTACAGCTTGGATGTTTTCCACCACAGCGAGATGAAATATTTTGCTGTGCTAAATACGCCAATCAGACAAGAATTATGCTTAAAAATATATGGAGATCTGTTTTAATGGCACTGCATAAATTTCACAGAATCACCAAAAAGTAGAAAAGCATCATTGGTTTAAACTGTCTAATCTGTTTCTTTAAATTGAGCATTAAAGAGGGAGAAACGACGATAGATAATATTAATATAAGTAATAGATAGTATCCTCATTTTTTTCTCTGGTAGTAATAGTAGGTTTGTTTGGATAATATTTATTAAAGCACAGTATACCACGTTAATAACTATTTCGTGAAATTAAAAGTGTTATATTCATTATTTTTCAACGATCGTCTTACAACTAACAAAATTATAATCCTACGATGTGTAATATATCCCGTGGTTGTTTCAACAAAAGGACTACTAGATATTTTGTTTTCCAATAGATAGTTACGATTATATTTTAGTAAAATATTCGTTTCCGACCGTGCGAAGAACGGGCACGCAGCTAGTTATTTGATAAACATGGATATAAAGAATTAGAAATTGCATTAAGAGTTTGCAACTATATTTGTCTTTAATTTGCATAAACGGCAAAATTTATTGTATTCTATCAAAGAGGTAATTGAATTTTATTTATCTTTAGCTGAATTTTCGGGCTCGGGCTCCGACTTAAATAACATTGTTCGGGCTCGGGCTTCAAAAAATGAGCCCTAACTCATATCTATCGGAAAATGCTCCTCGTTGTTGACACATTTTAATAGGGAATTTATATATTTTCTTTTAGAGCATTATGATTTTTTTCAATAAATATGCACGTATCGGGCTTTTCTTTATTTAACCCAAATAAAAGTTGTTTTTATTAAAAATAAATAAATAAAAATAAAATAAAATAAAATAAAATAAACTGGGGTCAATTTAGTGGCGTCGCCTAACTTCAAACTCAGATAAAAAAAGAAAATATATATTTGCCCTACGAAAGTCTTAGAAAAATGTCTGCAAAACATGCGTGCCCGGGAAAAGGGTGTATGATATTGTGCTGAATACCCAATACCCTTCTCGTGGTTAACCTGTTCACTCCGATTGTTTAAAATAACAGGGTTTCCACCGGCGACTGAAAAGGCGACTTTTGCCACTAATTTAAAGATAAGGTGACTTGGACGACTTTTTTTAATAAAAAACTTCATTTTCATGCTGTTTTCGAGTGTTTGGCCGCTTGTACCTTACTCCAGGCGACTAATTTAAAAGTCAGATTTCGGTTTTTCTCAATTGTTATATAACTATGTTTTTAAATTTATCATTTCATTCATTCATTCTTAAATGAAGCTAAATGACGTATGTTTATTTTTTAACTACACAATCATGTAAAAAGTTTACTACTTTAGCAATTGAAATTAAAATGGCTACTGAACTGGCGACTATTTTTTAAGCCAGAGATAATTATTGATACTATTTTTGCCTCATGGTATTGGTGGACACCCTGCAATAATGGCGAATCTTCCCTTCTGTGCCCAGCGTTGCTTCCTAGAAACCTTTTACGCTTTGTGTAGTGGATATATAATGATAGTTGCTGAGAAAAAATGCTGGAAAAAGAAGGGAAACTTTACCAGTACGTTTTTGCAATGTTTGAAAATAAATAGGTTTGAAAATTTAAAATGAAAAATCATGGCCCGCCAGTTAAAAAATTCGTTACTGTCACTGAGATTAGGAAATTACAATACCTATATATGTTAGAAATGAGACGGGCTCAGCCCGAGCCCGAAAGCCCGAGCCCGAGCCCGACTCGGGCTCTGTAATTCACGATTGCGTTCGGGCTCGGGCTCGAGAAAAATTTCTCCTTTGTTGAACATACTCCTTGAAACAGATCTTAAAAAGTGATTCATGGGATAAATAGACGTACTTATTTCAAAAAATAGCGGCACGAGGGACTAGAAGGTGTGTGAAGCTCCAAAATTTATTGTATCCTCTTAATGAAGTAGTTAATTTTATTTGTATTTAGCTGAAATTTCGGGCTCGGGCGGGCTCGGGCTCCAACTTTAATAATATTGCTCGGGCTCGGGAGGGCTCGGATTAAAAGTCTTCGGGCTCGGGCTTCAAAAAATGAGCCCGAACTCATCTCTAATATATGTATAATTAGAGTTTTGTCTGTACATTACTTGTTATTCAAAAATTTTGAGATATCTATCCGTTTCAAGCGCATCTGTTAACGCGAATCCACCTTAAAAAAAAAAAAAAAAAAAAAAAAAAAAGAACTGTCTGTCTGTCGTTCTGTCCTTGACGCTTTTTATTTTTTGTTCACACATTACGTAAAAACGACTATAGCGGATGGAATAAAATTTGATGCGGTGACAGGTGGTCATTCAGTCTCGCCATAGCACAGTAGTCATGTCACTGAAAACGGTAGACGGCGGAAGTGTGAAGGTCTCGGTTCGGGTTCCATCGCGCGGCTGTCGATCTAACGGTCTCGAGTTTTAGTCCAGTGAGATTAGGAAAAATGGGGAAAAAAATTTATATAGTTTTGAAACTTGCGGAAAACACTAATTGGGTATGTAGGTGTTTGAAACAGAAAAGTTCCCCCCTCTCGGGGTGCCACGTCCCCCCTTTGCCCCCCCAAAAGGCCACTTTTTAGATTTTCATTTTTTTTTTCTCAAAAACCGTTCGTCTTAGCAAAAAAAAAAGTCAATTACAAAATGAAAGCTGAAAAAATTTCCTATAAGATTGTAATTGGTTATTTTTTTCTATATACGTTTTAGACATATGTGGTTATTTTTTTCTATATACAATATGTTTTAGACAAAATCCAAATTTTCGGAAAACGCTTCTTTTTATACCGGTTTTTAACCAATTTTGTCTTACAGCTCTTCAACACACAGTTTTACAGCAATTGTTTTCGAAAGAAAGCTGTAGAGTATTCAATTGCCTTAAAGTGAGTTATTATTTGTAACTTTATCTTTAAATGATCAAAAGTTATTGTAATTTGAAATTTTCAATAAATTTAGCAAATTCGAATGAAAACTACATTGCGCTTCAAAGTACGACAAAATCTAGGGAAAAAAAATTATAAAGTTTTGAAACTTGGGGAAAACACTGATTGGGGATGTAGTTGTATGAAAGAGAAAAGTTGCCCCCTCTCGGGGTGTAGCGTCCCCACTTTAGCCCCCACCCCTCCCCAAAAAAGGTCCTTTTTTGGATTTTCACTTTTATCTCAAAAACCGTACGTCTTAGCAAAAAAATATCAATAACAAAATGAAAGCTGTGGAAATTTCCTACAAGATTGTTATGGGTTATTTTTTTCTAGATACTAAAGCTTTCGAGATATAAGTTTTAGAAAAAATCGCAAGGTTTTGGAAAATGCTTCTTTTAATCACAAGTTTCCACTATGCGTTATACTAGCTCTTCAACCCTCAGTTTTACAGGAGTATTCAGTTCCTTTGAAATAAGTTATTATTTGTAATTTTATCTTTAAAGGATCAAAAATTATAGGAATTAGAAATTTTCAATAAATTTTAGAGAATTCGAAGGAAAACTACATTGCTCGACCAAGTACGACAAAATCTAGAAAATAATTTATGAAATTTTGAAACCTGGGGAAAACACTTGTAGGTGGTATAATATTAAGAAACAGGAAAATTCCTCTATCTAGGGGGGCGCGTCCCCCCTTCCCTCCAAAAACATTTTTTATGCAAAACGGTTCCTTTTTTCAATAATAATTTATATTACATAAGCGTACGATTTAGTTTTATTTCGTTCTTTTTTTATTTCTTCCTCTTATTGTTTCTGCTGAACTAGTTACATTTTATAAATTTTCGTATATAAACGCATATTTACACATAAATGTTAGTACTAAAGTCTAAATTAACCCCCGCTCGCACCACCCAAAAAAAATCTTTTGAAAGTCATATTTTTTACGTCAATAGAATTCTGTAATACAGTTCATCTATTCAATATTATGTACTTTGACATTTGCATTTCAGTGACCATTCATCATCAAAATTAATAATTGCAGCAAAATCAATTAACAAATTACTACATAATTATAACACACTTTCTCTTGTGTGCAACATCTGTACAATAATAGTGCACCAAAACCTATGGAGCAATTTTATTTTTATAAAAATGTATCCTCGTAGTCTTCCGTTAAATCAGTGAGAGTCCTATTACTGCAGCTTTGACCTCAACCGCTTTTGCACATTACTGTACAGCGCAAATTGGCCTTCACACTTAGAGATAAGTTCGGGCTCATTTTTTGAAGCCCGAGCCCGCCCGAGCCCGAGGACTTTTAATCCGAGCCCGCTCGAGCCCGAGCAATATTATTAAATTTGGAGCCCGAGCCCGAAATTTCAGCTAAAGACAAATAAATTTAACTACTTCATTAATAGGATACAATAAATTTTGGAGCTTCACACACCTTCTAGTCCCCCGTGCCGCTATTTTTTAAAATAAGTACGTCTATTTATCCCATGAATCACTTTTTAAAATCTGTTTCAAGGAGTATGTTCAACAAAGGAGAAATTTTTCACGAGCCCGAGCCCGAACGCAATCGTGAATTACAGAGCCCGAGCCCGAGTCGGGCCCGGGCTCGGGCTCGGGCTTTCGGGCTCGGGCTGAGCCCGTCTCATCTCTACTTCACACACGTACATTTCTTTCCGCAAGCTTGAATGCAGCCGCATGAAATTAGTAATAATATTTTTTCTGGAGCTGGTGCTCGTTTCATATAAACAGGAGAGAGCGATGAGTTCAGTTCTCTTCACCCCCAGTTTCTGGGCTCTAAATTGTTTTTTGTTACCCCGCTCATTTCACCTGGCCGTCTTTTGAAGAATTTTCCCAGAATTTCGGACAATGATTTAAATAAAGATAAGGAAAATATAACAGTACAGAGGGGAATTTCTTGAAAAAAGAAGATTAGAAGTTTTGATAATTTGACTGTTCGATTCTCTGAATTAAGAATCAGTAGCTAGAAGGAAAGTTAGTCGAAATATATGGGATGAAAAACAACCGTTTTCCCCATGAAGTTTTCTAAAACATATCTCGAAGCTTTTCGATATAGAAAAAAAAAATACTAATAATAAAGATATCGAATAATAAATAATTCGATATATAAATAAATAAAAATTATAATCTTCTAGGAAATTTTATCAGCTTTCATTTTGTAACTGGCATGCTTTTGCTAAGAAGCACCAATTTTGGGATAAAAGTAAAAATCTAAAAAAGGGAACTTTGAGGGGGAGGGAGCGAAGAGGGGGGACGCGGCACCACTAAAAAGCGGAACTTTTCTGTTTCATACAACTACATACCCGATCAGTGTTTTCACCAATTTTCAAACCTTTATAACTTTTTTCCTAGATTTTTTCTTGCACTCTGACGCACAATGCACTTTTCATTCGAATTCCCTAAAATGTATTGAAAATTTCAAAATGCTGTAACTTTTGATCATTTAAAAATGCAATTTCAAATAAAAATTAAATTTAAAGGTAATTGAATACTTTAAAACTTTGCTTTAAACCCATTCCTGTAAAACTGATGGTTGAAGAGCTATAAGGCAAAGTTAGTGGGAAATAGTGGAAAAAAGAAGCGTTTTCCAAAAATTTGCGATTTTTTCTAAGACGTATATCTTAAACGCTTTTGCATCTAGAAAAAATAACCTCTTGTAGGAAATTTCATCAGCTTTCATTTTGTAACTGACATTTTTTTGCTAAGACGCACGGTTTTTGAGATATATGGGAAAATCCAAAAAAGAACCTTTTTGGAGGGAGGAACTAAAGGGTGGGGGGACGCGAAACCCGGGAGGTGGGAACTTTTCTGTTTCATGCAACTATACATCCCTCCCAATCAATGTTTTCCTCAAGTTTCAAAACTTTATAACTTTTTCCTAGATTTTGTCGTACTTTGACGCGCAATGTAGTTTTCATCCGAATTTGCTAAATTTATTGAAAATTTCACATTGCAATAACTTTTGATCATTTAAAGATAAAGTTCCAAATAATAACTCACTTTAAAGGTAATTGAATACTCTACAACTTTGTTTCGAAAACTATTGCTATAAAACTGAGGGTTGAAGAGCTATAAGACAAATTTGGTTAAAAATCGGGATAAAAAGAAGAGTTTTCCAAAAATTTGCGATTTTGTTTAAAATATATCTCGAAAGCTATTGTATATAGAAAAAAATAACCAATTACAATCTCGTAGGAAAATTTTATCAGCTTTCATTTTGTAACTGACATTTTTTTTTTTTGCTAAAACGAGCGGTTTTTGAGATAAAAGTGAAAATCTAAAAAAGTGACCTTTTGAGGGGGCCAAAGGGGGGACGCGGCACCCCGAGAGGGGGGAACCTTTCTGTTTCAAACACCTACATACCCAATTAGTGTTTTCCCCAAGTTTCAAAACTATATAAATTTTTTCCCCAAGAGAAAAAATTTATATAGTTTTGAATGACCATGAAAATTTATATAGTTTCATTAAATATTAAATAGTAATTAACCCCATTCGCTGTTTTTTTGGTCTAATTGCTGTAACCCCATTTGCTGTTTTTTTTCTAATTTGCCTGGACTATTTTGGTAGGTTTTCTTCAGATGTAACGTAAATATGCGTCAGAACTCCTTAGAAAGGCAACCTACCAATGCACCACTCATATTTGACAAATCGCCCTAGCGTAGCGTTGCTATAATCAATCAAACAAACAAACAAAAAAAAAAGGGTCATTCAACTTAAAATATAAGTTTCGAATGTTTGAAATCAGATTTTAAGATTTTGTGAAATTTTGTTCAAAATGAGAGAGTAAATTTTTGTTCCTGCATCACGTATAGCCAGCGACCGCCAGACCTTCGTCATAGTATAAAAGCTGAAACTTTCTCTGCGCATACCCCCCCAACAGAGGTAGGAACCATCGGCCACTATCAAGTTTGGAGGATCGTGGCTTTGTCTGGTAACAGGTGGCAAAGGTGTATAAAATTGACG
>JAWZYV010005222.1:0-10555 GCA_038373885.1 Cheiracanthium punctorium
GAAACTATTACACGTATTGCATTAATATGTAAAGAATTTTTCCCCCATCATTGATCAATACATGCAATTAATGTTTGCAATAGCGGATTAAAGATACAATACCAGTATTCGGTATTTTTAAATTACTTTTAGTAAAAATATTAAAAAATATATAATAATTTTATATTACTAATATTGATTCTTGTTAATTAATAATAATAATTAAAAATTATATTAAATTAGTTTAAATAATTATTTTACGCTATTGAATACATAGTTATAATTTTTTGCAAAAAAGTCAAATAATTTTAGCTCATGTGAAAGTGAAAATTTTGCACAAATATTATCATTGTCAGTTTGCAATGAACATTGCTCTCCTCAGATCGCCATTTTATTTTTGTTTACAATGACCCAAAAAATATTGGATTAGTAGTGACACTTTCTATGTTAAATTTGTGACTAATTTTTATTTTTTCAAAATTTACGTAGCAGCAGAAAGCTTATAAGACATCCTTTATCATAAAAATTTCTTGATAATTATCGTTTACGGATGGTATCAATCCTTTACTACTGAAACGTAGATTGGGAATTAGGCTTTTAATCGAAAAGTTATTTAAAAATACGTGTTTTACTTATCATTTTAAAATGTAATAGGCTTAAAAAAATTGTGATATTTGTCTTTAATTTGGGGTGTGATATTTATGTCGGGTCTGAGGCAAGGGCGGATTAAAGGGGGGGGGGAGACAAAAGAAATTAATGCAAAAGATACCATTTTACTTTCATAAAATGGACGTATATGTCAATCTTAAAACTAATTTCGAATCACCTTGTATATCATGTCACCATGATATAAATCCTATGTATAAGGCTTAAATGCACAAACTTTTTGTATTTATTTAAAAAGTCAAGTTTGATATTCACACACACACACACACACACACACACACATATATATATATAACTAATAAGTAAAACACAATATATACTGCAAATAAGACATACCTCGCATTAAAAAGATAACAGCTAGAAGCAAGAAATAGAAACCACAATTTGAAAAAATAATAATAAAAATTAATAAAAGCGGAGCCAATTAAAGTGCAATAATTATTGTGAAAATAGAATGGAACGGAAATTATAACTACTGTCACCATCATCAGGAGCCACGAACAGTGGATTATAATTAAAATCAAACAAAATAGTAGAGTTTCGGTTATGTGGCATATCAAAAGAGATATTCACTCCACACTTTCTCGGCTCTACCCTACTATAAAAAGGAAAAAAAGAAATAAAAAAGATAACAAAAAATAGAAATAGCATTGATAGATCTACATACCAAACTTGAGCACATGGAAGACACATAGAAAACAAGTAATACGTGTTGCCAATGTTAAGAATTGTAAAAAGTGAAAACTGGTGTTGCCACAAAATAAAAGTGTAAAAGTGGAAAGAAGTATGTATAGGTGTTGCCAGATACTAAAGGGTAATATTATTATACTTTATGAGTATCCAGGTATATTAATAAAATTAAAGATATATAGAATAATAATAAATTAAAATCATTGAATAAAATAGATAGTATAGCCAATTAAATATAACATATTGTTTTAAAACTTATAATAATTATTAATAGTGACAAGTATGAATAATAAGTTATTGTATGACAGAAGATTAATCTAATAAATTAAAAAAATGTCTTTTGTATTATTAAGTGAAGGTAGGACAGAATAATCACAATATAGGACACCGCCCCTTTTTTTTTTAAATCCCTTCAGATATATATATGCATGCATATGCACATCCAGATTGTTTTTATACACATTACTCTTTTGTATATATATATATATATATATATGTATATATATATATATATATATATATATATAGGTTGCCCCATAACCAACCATTGGTACTAAATTTAAAGGGAGGTAGGGCAGATAATAAAGTATAAAACTCAGAGCAATGTAGGGTCGAAAATGTCATCTTCATGTAGCTGTTAACCCTTTATAAAGCGAGTTTATGTGCAGAGAGTCGAAAGTACTTGGGATTTTTCTGGCCCATTTTTTAGGATTCATTCGTATATTTTCCCTCTACTGTAATATCCCACGTGAAAATTGGGAAGTCAAGTATTAAACAAACATAGAAATTTTGCAGGAGAATACATTCATTATTCACAAAATCAAAGTCGGAAAACAACCTGATGCTTGTACACGGAATGAAACGCAAAAATATATAATTAAGAGCGATGATTCATATGCTCCATTTTCGAGTCATTATTCGAGCTTTCCTTAAAATTGCGAATGAAAGAAAAGTTCATAAGCCCAATATTATTTAGAATCTAGACGTAAGGAAAAAATAGACATCCAATATAACTGAACAAACATCAGAAAATTCACTCATGACAATTGATTTCTGTATTGAATACACCGTAGGTGGTCAGTATTTTACCACTGCCTGATAAAGGGTTAACAGGTAAGTGAAAGCGTCGTTTTTGACCCCACATTTGCTAAGTGATTCTGATTCCTTATTATGGGTTTCATCTCCTCTTACATTTTGCACCAGTAGTTATGGGGTACCCTGTGTATACGTAGTTCCAGACTGTAGGCTTAAGAGCTGAAATATAGAATTAACAATCCATTCCCCCACCCAATTCAAAAAATTTTTAAAAACAACAATTTATTTTATGTCCTTTCAATGTTTTAAAAGCCCCCCCCCCTCCCCCTCTCTTTTCATTTCTGATTTTCAAAAAAGCCAAAGCCACAACTGGAACATCTTCATCGTTACGGGCTCCATTTGTGGCGGCAACAATGCAGTCTGAGCTTGTAATCCTATTCAAGATCTCGGTTTTTGCCGATCCTCGATAAAAAAAATATCTTCACCGCTCTGTCCTAATAGGGCCACTTCAGATCCCGGCTCTATTATTTTGCTCCGCTCAAGGAGAGGAGCTTGGAGAGAGCGTTTTCCATGTAAAACTGTTTTTAAATGCGGTTACGCGAGTTCAGTTCTTTGTGCCAGCAGTCACCCGCTGAGACGGCGGATCGAGTGGAAAATCTGTCGCTTTTGCTAGCTGCTAGTTCACAAATCATGTTTCCAAGCCGTCATTTCGAACCCAGAATTTTGAGTTCTAAATATAACTCTTGAAGGGATGGTTTAGAATACATTAGTTTTAGACTTGCAACTTCGCGCGCGAATTGAAATATGAAATAAATGAAACTGAATTCTGCCTTGTAGGGTCCTCTTTTATGAAGCGTCAAAGAGTTTTGGTTCTGGCTGAGCTCTAAGGAAGGTAATGTTGAACAAACGCACTTCGTTTATACTTTTTTGTTTCCTTTTTTTTCATGTTTATACATCTTTTTACGTTTCTATCAATCTGGCTCCGCAAAAGTAGGATTATATCGCATGCTCAATTGTCACAGTTTTGATTTTTCCTTTTTGGGATTCTAAAAAATGTTCCCAATTTGAACAAGTATTTTACCTAAAACTATTTTTTTATGGGACATTTTCTTGGAATCGTTTGAGAATATTTTTTCTCGCAGCATGCGGATACGTTCTTGCAATTTAAAACTACAATTGCTGCCCCCTGTTTTAGGGTGACATTTTCGAATATTTTTTCCCGTGTAAAGGATCGAATTCCCAATCCCTCACTTACTAGCTCGACTGCTGATAAATACCAGTTATTTACAAGAAGTCTCTCACAACCCAAAGACTTATGACAAAAAAAAAAAAAAAACACTCAACAGAAACTGATGTTTAAAAGATGAAAAAATTCAAACTTTATAAAGTAGCATACATAAAAGGTACTTACATTTCAATCGTTCACTTTTGGGCCCAAATCGTGCTTCCTGAACGATAAGTAATTTTTACGTGTGTTATTTTACAAAGTTTCATCTCAAGATTCGTGTTCATAATTTGTCCGACGTAAATTAAAACTCCTGCTTAACCGATTTTGATGGATTTGATCAGTTTGATACTGCTCGCTGTCATATCGACATTTCACTTGTGAGAAAAATAAAAAGTAAAACTTAAAGAGTTGTACAAGTTAGGCAATTCACATACACATATGCACAAGTACATCTGTCAATATAGCATGTCTGTCGGTCTGCTTCCTATATGGGGTACTCTGAAACATTCATTAACATTTTCACTAGCACTCACTAACATTCATGCGTTGGCATTTAAAAAAAAAAAAAGTCACGCTGAAATGATTTTATTAATGAGTAATATGGTAAGACGAATGAGAGAGAAAGCAGCGTTCCAGCAGTTGTTTCGGGAAGCACAGCCCCATTGGCACCACCTGTGTTGAAACAATCGTAGCGTTAAATGAGCAGCAGGTGTCACCGTCCGCGATGTGTTTAGTGTAGTGGGAAGAATTATGTTCTGAAACAGTATCATTATAAAGCGATGCTTAAATTGGTAGTGTTATGATGCATTTATTTTGAAGCTTTATTCAGTAATTCAGTCTATGTTTACTTCCCAAACAAATAAAATGAATATTATGCCGTCATCTGATCTTTTTGTTTTGTGTTAAATAAAGAAAAATTTTATATTTCGAAAGCAATAATAAATAAATAAATAAATAAAATAAAATATTCACGTATGAGTTTGCGAGTGTGTTCTCTCATTGAACTATCTAGAGAAAAAATGCTGATTTGGAGTTCATATTTTTAGATATTTCACCACAAAACCTGAAATGAATAAAAAATTTTTAAAAAATTTCAGCAAATGCAAATTCTGGACTAATGTAATACATCTGACACCGTTGGCTCAAGAAAACAAATTATTATATTAGGTGTACAACTTTTGCTACCGCCGTTTTCCTGTACACGCTTAAAAATGTCGAGCTAAATAAGCTCCGACGGAGCTAATTTACACTCCTTTTCCCACTTCAAACAGCCATTCTCCCAATGGAGCTAAATTAACTCCACCTCTCGATAAAAATCAGTGGAGTGAAAAACACTCCTTTTATGAACATTTTATAAACGCTCCACTTTGACTTTATTTTATACACAAAAGGAGTGTTCTAAGAAATTTGTTCTTTTTTTATTAATATAGCTGTACTCAATTTTGATTATTATTTTAAGCTGATAAGGAGTGTTTTAGGAAATTCTGATTAAATATTAGACTTAAATTTGATTATTTTAAGATATAAAAGGAGTGTTTTCAAGTATTTTCTTTCCGGTTCGTCCACATTGCTTGAACTTAAAAATGTGTAATTATTAATTGATTATACTTCTTAATCATGTCACAACATCACTAAAAGAAGCCCCCCCTCCCTCAAGGGGGGGAGGATCACCCCTAGTGCTTAACTTTTTGTATTTTAATGCTAGTGTTAGCAAGTCCAATTATAGACCCCGTAAGTAAAGATATAGCACCAATGGTGGGTCCACAGGGGGGGGTGCCCCCCCAGACGAATTAAATTTATATTATTGGATTGAATTATTTTGTAAATTCAAATGCATTTATGAAAGGAGACTCCATAATGCGCTCCTTATATTCCCCCCCCCCCCCACACACGTTGGGGCACTGCCCCCCCCACCAATACTGATTTTTTTCGTATTATTGTAGTGTTTGAAAACATGTGTTGTATTTCATAAGTACTCGCATGGCACCATTAACGAATCCAGAAGGTGTTGGGAGTCAAATGCATTTATAGCAGAATGGAGCCCCCCCCCCCAAACAACCCCCCTATATTGAAGGAAGCCTTCCCAATACTGATTTTTTTTTTTTTTTTTTTTATAGTTCGAAAGCCTCATATATGTGAGAGCCCCTATGAGTACTCATATGCTGCCATTGGTGGATCCCAGTGGCGTAGCCAAGGGGGGGGGGTAGGGGGGGTCATAACCCCCCATGAGGAATTTTTTGCCATATAAAATGTATATTCTTCACTCCCTTATCACACACACGTATACACATATATGAGTTGCAGTAGTCATAATCCCCCCATGAAAAATTTCTGGCTACGCCACTGGTGGATCCAAATGGGGCTATGTCCACTGCCCACAATTAAATTTAAACTATAAAAGAGTGGTTTTTATACAAGTTCAATTGTATAAGAGGAAGCAGACAAAAATATGTGCACACCCCTATATTTTTTTCTGGATCTATACCCCTGGTCTAATTTGGCATTTTAAATACCATAATAAACATTTAGGTATGATAACTAATAGATAAAAGTTATCATCAATCAAACTTAGAAGTACCCAATGTTTAAAACCTCTTACTAACACCATCAAAAAAAAAAAAAAAAAGCACTGAAGTTTTCTATATAACAAATTATTTAACTAGGTATAAAATTACTACATTATTTTCAACTTTGGAAAATAACAGAAATTTGATGATTTCATTTGGAGTAAAACTAGTCTCTGAAAGTTTGAATAATTTTTATGAGGAAAAAATATTTGAATGTTAATTCTTTTTTTTTTTTAAATTCATATCCGAACAATAAAAAGTATTGATGTTTATAACCAATTCTCTTAATACACTGTTTCCGTTTTAAGAGAGAGAGAATTAAAAAAAAAAAAAAAAAAAAAAAAAAAAAAAAAAAAAAAAAAAAGAAATGCTTGTAATAACTTGTAAATAAATAATCCTTTTATTTGTCATAAAAAATCTTTTATTAAACATATACAAATTGTACATTTTTCTTTTGACATAGAAAATATCACTTAAAAAAAGCAGCACAAGAATATTTTTTTTTCCTTTTTCGTAACTTCTAGAGACATTTTTAATATCTTGTAAACTTCTTTACAATCAAGCAGTCTACTTACTTGAGATTTCTATAAGCTTGAAGGGAGGCTAAAATATATACTTTATGCATACACATTAATTTAAAACACTTTTGCTTAGTAAAAAAAAAAAAAAAAAAAAAAAAAAAAAACGTGCAATATTTCGGTTAAAAAAAAAAAGAGCTTTTTAATTAACAAATCTTTGAGCAGCATAGGAGAAGCATGTGGTGAAAACTGGGATCAAACCAGAGAACTCTGGTGCACTAGATCCAGATGTTATCCAACTAGACAAAAGGTAACTATCTGCTCAGCTTCCAATTGCCGAAAAATAAAGCAAACGAAAGCGTGGCAACTGTGAGTCCACCACAATAGCAAATAAATAAATAAATATATACTAGCTGAGCCGGCAAACGTTGTTTTGCCATATAAATTATTCCTAGGATTATTTTAGTAGAAAGAAATGACTAACTTATTGTAAATGTGTGAGACATGGTATATGAGTGGAAGAGGCATGGAGCGCTGTGAACGATGCTGGAATATAAAAATAACATTACCAAACATTTATATTTTTAATTAATTGTAATTTTCTCTATAAATTTATATATATCGCTAATTACAATAATTTTACTAAAAAATAATATCAATCCCTTAACGGAATAGAGTGAACAATTTTTTTTGTTATACCATCTTTAGCCAATACAAATAAACTGGATGGTTTGACCACTTGAGAGCCATGCCACGTATAATTCTCCGTGTGAAAAACATGGTGTGCTGAAATCTAAGCCACAAACAGGCATAGTTTGGCCTTGAGACTCATTGATAGTCATTCCATAAAAAATTTTGTCCAAAAATATAAAATAAAAGAGGATGAAAATCTGAAACACTTTCAGATTTTAAATACGCACTATAGTGCTATATATTAAAATCATATGATAATTTATGCGCCGTCCCTATTTTTCTTCCTTATTCTATTATGTTGGAAAGTGTATCATTATTCATGACTGTGCTGTATTTTTCTTTCTTGTTTAGTAAAACCCATCTTTGGAATCGAAATCTATCTTAAATTCGTCTACTAAAACTATTTTACAATCTTCACCAAGTATATTACATACTTCATCATTTTGAATATTGTTTGGAATGTGCATCATAATCCATGAGTGTAGTGTGTTTGTCTTTCTTGGGTTGATTCCTACTTGAACGCCTCGACTCTCACCAAGATCGCAATCGGGAATAATACTGTAAACGGGGGCAGGTTGAGTTGGCGACTTTTTTTTGTCACCAACATCTAACCTTTGCAACTTTGCTTTCTTGCCAAACATAACATAAACATACATAGTTATATATGAAAAAATAAACCCAAAAACTACAATGCACTTATCTAAACAGCTTATTCAAACATTTGTACACATACTTAAATGCAATTACAAACAAAATGAACATGAACAAAGCACTACCTCGGGGCTATGGGGTACGTTAAAAAATATATAATATAAAACGTTCAAAAGAGGCAAAATACTAAAATATGTTTCTGCAAAAAAATATACAACAAAATTTCCCTTAAAATGTTAAAATCACAGTTTAAAATTAATCAAAAAACACTCAAATAAACTGACTATCTCCCCCCTCAAAAGATTCATTCGATTTTAATATTTTCAAAACACACAAAATTTACATTACTAAAAACATAATAAAATCAAAACTCAGCACAAACAACCCCAAAATCCTTATACATTAATTCATATTAAACCGAAGTATTGCACCTGTTTTCTGCAAATCCATGTAAGTAAACCGATTTATATCGAATAAAATTATCCATCTTTCTTAAAACACTAAAAACCTCCGTTTTTCATCACAAATCATTACTCAGCAATTCACATAAAATTAAAATAACACAGCATACGATAACCTTTACATAAATATGCTACAAAAGAAAACAGTATTAAATCTCAACCGCAAACCAATACAGTAAATCATACAATGAATATTTAAATAAACAAAAACAAAAACACATACCTCAAATCTTCTATTTAATTCCTTACTTAATGGCTTTGATGCATCAAAAAGCACCCAAATAAGCAGAATTTAAGCCTACCGCGGATATGTTTAATATTCTGCCTAACAAACACTTTCAAATTTTCATATACAACAAAAACTTAATTCATACAACGCATCTTAACATAAAGCAAATTCCAGTTTTAAACAACTTATCCTTATTTAATATTAAAAAAATGAAATTTCACTTATTAAAAACCATATTAAATAACTGCGCACTTTTCCACCAATGAATCAGAACAAACAAGCATGTTCAACGGTTCATTTCAGGTTCGGTTACAGATAAATTCTTTCAACCAATTACATAATTCCTTCAAACTTAACTGTGTTCCCTGTTAATTTCTTTGACCAATCACATAATTTCTAATGACATCATGAAACAAAAACACAACTCAATTACACCTCAACTCCTTATAAGGGTTACTTGAGAACATCACGCCATCGTAAACATGTTTACCCATCTTCACAATTTGGCAATCTTTCATACTTGGCGACCTGCACCTGGTAACAGTAGTATTACCTGGCGATCATTAAACATATGCAGTTACCATGATGATTTTTTGCATTTATATGGCAATCGTAATTTAGAATTAAAATGGCGATTTGGAACAACATGTGAGTACAGCATGCCGTTACATTTATATTTATTTTGTATTGCCACTTAATGTAGTTTTAATAATTAAGTGTCTTCAAATTCCTTAACTGGTACGTTTATCGCTAATTTGTTTACTTTAGTTTTCATCTAGTTCTTTTGGGAGCGTTGAAACTGTACTTACATATTATCCTGGCGGTCACTTCCGCCAAACTACTCTTTCGTCAAATTTGCTGGCAAACTGTTGCCAATCATATTCCGAACCATCAACAATTTCATGTGCCTGGCATCAGTGGCGCCGACTACGGGGGTGCTCCGGGGCTCAAGCACCCACTAAAAAAATTCTGTGGGTGCTCCGCAACCACAGAAATTTTAGTGCCAAGTCATACTTTGAAGTTCGCAGAAAGGGCTAGGAAAAGTCGTTTATGTGGGTGCTTCGGGCTTATAAAAAAATTACGTTGGATGCTGAGCACCAGCAATCGCCTGATAACCCAAACACAGTGGAGGAGGGTCCCCCCCCCAGCCCCAATTATGCCATCACGTAATATGAATATTTGTAAAGTATACTGAACTTTTTGCATTATTTCAGTACTAAAATGCTTTATTTGCTTATTAGTTGTGTGATATTTTAAAAGTTTAAAAGAAAATCTTTAATGACGCCAAATGTATGTGGGTGCTTCGGCATGGACGTCCATATGAGTACTTTAAGGCGTGGAGGGAGGGGTTATTTCTTGCATTTGTAAGGTCATCGGCAATCGCGCTTTCAAACATTTTAGTACTGAAATAGTCAAAAAAAGGTTACCTATTATAAAAATGTTCCCTATACCGACGGCTAGAGGGAGGGACCCGAGCCCCCACCTACTTCCCTATATGAGCACCCATCCCATCAATTTTGCTCGGGCCGTCATCGGCTGGCTGCGTGGCCAGTGGTAGCCCGAGCAAAATTGCTAGTAGGGATGTCCTTTATAATTCAGATGCGCATGAGGAACTTCGATGAGACAATCACTGGCGTAACTATAGGGCGGTAGAACGGGCAAAAGCCTCGGTCCCCCAGCCGGAGGGAGAGCCTTTCCCAAATAGAAAGCTAGAAAAAGTGAACTGCAACATGTTGGTTGAGATTCTGTACAACGAGTGCTTTGCAACTGCATAATTCGAAAATGAAATTTTAGTGATGGACGGTTTTTTTTTTTTTTTTATTTTTATTAGTATGTCC
>JAWZYV010005223.1:0-10499 GCA_038373885.1 Cheiracanthium punctorium
TAAAATATCACAATCGGTTTCTCATTCTTGTAAGTGGTATAGTTTCAAACGCTTTCGCACGGAAACATCCCACAAGGTGAGAAGCTGTCACAAACGTATCAATGCTTGTGCAGTGCTTTCCGCTTAAAAAGACTTTCCCGGTTAAAAGAAACTATTTCTAAAACATCACAATCGGTTCCTCATTCTTGTAAGTGGTATAGTTTCAAACGCTTTCGCACGGAAACATCCCACAAGGTGAGAAGCTGTCACAAACGTATCAATGCATGTGCACGCTTAAACCCAAAGAGCGAAAAAAACGATACATTGCGGAGCGACCCGTCTCCATGGTAACTTACCGTTTTTTCCGCGAAAGTGCTCTTCAAGTAGTCTTTTTTCTGAGAACGCCTTTTCTCCCTCCCTGTTTTTTCCGAGAAATTCTCCCCTCGCTTATTGTTATATTCCGCTCCGCTCTTGTGATCGAAAAACGCTCCTAAAGGAGAAGCTCACTTTTGAAAACTGGCTCACTTTCGACTCCGACTGATCGAATTTCGCTCCTTTGGTTTAAGCGTGTGCAGTGCTTTCCGTTTAAAATGACTTTTCCCGGTTAAAAGAAACCATGGCTAGAATACTAAATCGATTTCTCATTCTTGAAAGTGGTATATTCAAACGCATTCGTGCGAAAACATCCCACAAGATGAGAAGCTGCCACAAACGTATCAATGCATGCGCATGCGCAGTGCTTTCCGCTTAACCCTTCCATGCAATAGCGATGGAAATCTGCATCGTATGCTTAAAACACGCAACAAAAAGCATCACAGTACACCCTCCAAAAAATGTATTCAAGTAAGTGATAAATTTCCTACGTTGGTTTCGTACATTAAAAATATTTATCATAGAATGTGAATTAGGCTATATATAAATGATAACTCTCCATATTTTTGTCAAACTGTGCGATTTATCTCTTAATCGAATACTTGTTTTGGAGGGTGTACAAGCCAAATTTCTTATGCCAGTTCCACATAACAATTTTTAATAATAATTTATTCATGCCGAGAGTCATAAAAATTTTTCCATTTTTCTTTCAAAAAATTAAGCAGTTATTCATAAAAATGATGTAGGAAATTTAGCTTACACTCGTGACTGTCGCTTGATTAGCAGGGAACGTGTTAAAATTTCACGCATTTAAAGGTTTAGACGACTTTAAAAGATACCATTGTTAAAATACTACAGTCGGTTTCTATTTCCTTAAAGAGATCATTTCAAATGTTTTTGCACTAAAATATCCCATGATGCAAAATGTTACGTTAGTTACACTCACTCCATGGTGCAGTGTAGCCCAGGACAAAAAGTGTAAAAAAAAAAGTGTACAAAATCCAAGCGTATTTGGCACCTCTGTTGTGCATAAAAAGTGCAAACTAAATTGTGCACAAAATGTGCACTATTTGATTAGTATCTGGGGACCTAGACGGAAAAATGTAGAGGGCGCGGTCGGTTGATTTTAACGAACGGCTTTACCGTCAATTCTTTCCATTTAAGTGGTGCCATCTATAATCGTACATAAGAACTTGCTCCATTTTTCAAACTTCCGAGGATTGGGATCGAACTGGGGAACCAAGGTGTGGTAGACGAGCATTCTAACCACTAGATTGGAGTTGACTCAGAATGATGTGTCTTAAGTTTGAAGTGATTGTTGCTTCAAGTTCGGAATTGGAGCATTTATGCATTTAAATAAATAAAACTAGACATTGTCTGTACACTTCTCAAAATAAAAAAAAATTGCCATTTCTATGCATTTTAAGCTTTTGGGACCCGAGTACGACCGCCAAAAAAAAGTTTGTCCGTCTGCCGTTCTGCCATTTTGTGCGTGACGCTTTTTTTATTCGCACATCACGTAAAACTGCCTGAAGCGAATGAAATAAAATTTGGTGACATGATAGGTGGTCATTCATCTTGAACTATATTTTAAAAAAAATCATTGTGATATTCCAAAAATTGTTTCAAAGTGCGTACATTTTTGTTCGCAGATCAGGTACCCAGACAGCACAGCAAACTTGCAGCAATCTTGATTTATCAAGTCAATAAACTTGAATTAAGCTTGAAAATTTCAAGCGTCTAAGCTTAATGCAAGCTTGAATCAAGTGTTCAAGTTTACAGTTGCCCAGCTTGCATTAAGCTTGACATAGCAAGCTTAAAAATTTTTTCTAAAAAATAAAAAAAATTCATAAATACACGGGGCGAACGTCGGCGATCTCGCCCTACATATTTTATTTTTCCACGCATTTTCCTCTCTATGCTGAAATTTCAAGTTAATTTAATCTGTTTTCATCAAGCGTCCGCGGCTGGGATAGAACTCGGTACCTAAGGGTTGGAAGGCCAGCGTCCTAACCGTTCCGCCAATCTGCCTCGCGCTAGCACGACTAAAGTTTGAAGTGACTGTCATGGTTGTCATGCCGTTTTCTGGCGAGATCCATCGGTGCCCGATGCCGATTTCTTTCTTTTATTTTTCCATGGGATGAATCAAAATTAAAATAATGTTATGTGTGATGTATAGACTCTACTAATAGGGAAATAAGCATAATATAAACTTAAAAGCATCACACGTTTTAAAACTTTCAATATCGCGACACTCATGTTGGGCAATACTGGCCAAAATCGAGACAAACGACTAATTTTGAAATCAATTTCGTAGTATAATTGTATTTTATTTTGAAGAATTTCCATATTTGGAAATATAGCATCTTTTTTTTTTAATCCTATGGTCAAGTACATTTATGACTAATGATACATTATTTGTTATGTAGATGTGGCTTTCCAAATCAAGCAGTCATCCAGTTGTATTCAAGCTTGACAGTTCAAATGACTTCTCCAAGCTTGCTGGAAGCTTAAAATGAATTGAACTGTCAAGCTTGATTTAAGCTTATGTGCTGTCTGGGTATGAACGACTAAAGCGAAAGAAATGAAATTTGGCCACATTATAGATGATCACTCAATTTAAGCTATACGTGATACGGGATTAAATATAAAATTTTTTTGATTAGAGATGCTTCTAAAAATCGTTCCAAACTGGGTAAATTTTTGTTCGCGCTTCACGTACGACTTAAATGAATAAAGCAAAATTTAGTGACGCGGTAGGTGGTGATACAACTTAAACAATGTCCCTAGACAGGGCCGTACACAGAAAAAAATTTCCGGTGGGGGGAGAACCAAAAGTTTCGGGGGGGGGGGGGAATAAAGGTGAAAAAGGCTAAATTTTTCACAAAAGGCTACATTATTATTGTTTTCTTAACAAAATTTTAAATTTCAGGGGTGAGGGACCAGGGGTCCGGTCACACACCCCCTAGGTACGGCCTTGTCCTTACAGTTTCTTATAATTTGGATTAGATTTTGAGATTTTGCGAAAAGTGTTTCAAACTGCTTAAATCCCAGGTAGAAAATGTTTGCACTTTTTGTGCAAAAAAATGTACGTATAAAGTTAATACTTTGAAAAGTATGCACTTTTTGTGCACAGTTTTTGGTAATATAGAATATGCACTTTTTAGTATGCATAAAAACTGCAAATAATTTGCTCAAAAAGTGTATATTTTCAAAATAATCAAAAATATCTACTTTTTATGCACAAATTGTGCACAATCTATACTTTTTTGCAAAAAAAGTGCAGACTCTTTCTAGCTTTGTGAATTACGTTCAGGTTTCCTCGTATTCTCAAGGGAAATATTGGCGCTACATCCTAACTGACCTTCTATATTGGGGACTTACTTTTGGCGCTGAATTGGACGATTCTTAGGCAAACAGTCACCAAAGCTTCGCGACATCTGGTGTGATTTTATGAATAGGGCAAATCATGCTTGCTTCCCTGCATTGACATTATGCAATGGCCTAGTATGACTCAACTGCATTTCTGTTACGTAATCCAATAACTGGAGACTGCTGGAAATGACTGGTAGATGAGAACAGTTGAATGTCCGAGCAACGTCGGCGGAAGGTATAAAAGATCAGGGCCGCTCCAGGGTAGTTCAGCAGCTTAAGTGAATGCTCGTTGAGATCACTGCATCAGTAAGGCTCTGTATTGCGTGCTTTTGTCAGAGAACTTTTGCTTGTTTTGATAAGCTTACTTTTGAAAGCTGTTTGTGAATAATTCGTTGTTATATACTGAGGAACAGATGACAGTCTTCCTCGAGAATTCCCTCTGAGTTTTTAGATAGCGGAATGATTTCATTGAATGCGAAATGCAGCATGTGAGATAGCATGATTTTCGATTGGGAGATTCATTTTGTAACTCTTAACAACATAGATCACTTCCGAGTCGTTTGAAATAGCCTAATACCTCTAAAATACGCTTTATGAATTTCTGTCTACAGAGCGTAATGTATTTAAAATCTTTTGGGCAGCCCTGTAGGGGGCCCAAAAGGGAAGGTGCACAACTAGATGTTACAGCATTCCAAAATATAAAGTTTCAATATTCTACGACCCATAGTTTTTGAGATATGCGAGTTGAATGAATTTCTGCTTATACGGCGTAATGTATTTAAAATCTTTTGGGCGGCCCTGTAGATAAACTATCCAGTCGATTGAGACCAAAAGGGGAGGTGCACAATTACATGTTGCAGCAATCCTATATAAAGTTTCAATATTCTGCGACCCATAGATTTTGAGATACACGAGTTACGTACCTACGTACGTACAGATGTTAGGGAAAAACCGGTCAAAATAGACTCGCGGTCGGTCAAAATGGGTTGTACATTCATTTATATGAACGAGCGTACAAGCGTACAACGAGATAGATGTATCGCAAAAATTCTTAAAAGTAAAACGTAGTCAAAATCGGTTTTTTCGTCAACATCTGGATACCGAAGTTTTTCGCGATCACATTACTTCCTTTTACTTCGGACAAGAAAGTATTAGGTTGTAACGAAAGTTTTCCGCCACTCCAAGTATTGCCTGCACCAGCAGTTCGCATTGGTGTCTTTGCCAATATTTTGTAAAACGATTTTTGTTATTTGAAAGAAAAGACTTGTTTTAGAGCACTGTGTTGTGAAATCCGTAAAACAATATCGTTATGATTAAGTATAAGGTGTCTAAAATGGAACTACCACGCTACCGGATTGATCCATCATTGACTCTCAGTTCTGTCGCAAAAAGTCAGCTACAGAATGACACCGAATCATGTGTACAGCTTAAGGTACTACTGTTGTATCATAGGACACTGTGAAGATTTGGTTCCGAAAGTTCAAAAACGAGGACTAGGATATTAAAGAAGCAGAGCGCTCTGGCCAGCCTACTGATGCTGATGAGGCCCGCCTACGAGAATTTGTGGAAGAAGATAAAATATTCATCCACGAGAGCTAGCTAAAAGAGTTAGACTTTAGTGCCATGTCCATGAGTCGCGCTAAGCATCGCATAAACTTGACATATAAGGTCAATAGCTGGGTACCGCGTGAGCTGACTCAAACAAATCTGGCGGAAAACTTTCGTTACAACTTGATATAAATAATTCAGACTGCTGGGTATAGTTTGAAACAAATCGCATTGAAATCTAGCGAAAATTACACCCACAAGCAATTAAAAGCCTGAAAGCTAATACGGACTTTCCATCTAAAGGCATTGAATAGATCTTGATTTTCTCAGTTCCTGATTTTTACACTTCCCCCAAAAGCTTTAAAAAAAAAAAAAAAGTTGTGAAATTTTAAATAGGTCTGCTGAAATTTTTCGCTATCACACATTACTTCCTGACGATCACTCCGTGCAAGGAAGTAAAAAGAGAACCAACTTCAAATTACTTCACCCTAATAAAAACATATTTCCATTATAAATTAGTTGGACTTGGCAAATTGTCCGCAATTGTAGCAGATATCGCCAATTTAAGCTGCGTCTTGGGGACTTATTTTTTGATGCAAAACTTGGCGATAAAGTGACAAAAGTGGCCAATTTTGGTGACTTTTGACCTATGCAGGCAACCGGCAAACCTTTTTAAGCCATACGATCAATCACATTGAAAATCATCAGCTTTCCTTGCTTGGGAAGTCCTCTTCTTGTCTTGGAGTTTATGACAGTTCACGATCACATGGATCTGATTTGGCCTATTGGTTAAACCCTTTAGCTCGCAGTGTTCCCGCTCTGGGAACACCCAACTCGGGCGTTTGGACTGTTGCCAGTCACGAAGAATAGATTGGATTTCTATAAAAATAGTGGCGGGTGACAGAGCTCCACGAAAGTCCTTTACTTTTGAGCACGTCATTTCCCGAAAATGAATTGTCACGATTCTTTTTAACAGTACTGACATCTGCTGAAAAGTGGAAGAATGCGAGAACAGCTGGATAGATGGCCCAGGTGTGAAAAAAGGGCAGCCGTTGCCATCGTTCGACTTAACGACCAGCAAGAGGGCGGACGATCGGCTGTGCTGTCGTCAAAAAAGGGTCTGTAGATCTGTGGCACGCGATGAATGTTTCGATCGTCCGCCCTCTTGCTAGTCGTTAAGTCGAACGATGGTAACGGCTGCCCTTTTTTCAGCATTGGGAAAGTCTTGCGCCTCAGCGGGTTAACAGATAGGATGAGAAACAAGAATAACTACCATTGAAAATAGTAGGGTTTGGCAAATCCTCGCCAAATATAGGAGATATCGCCAAGGAGAATTCAGTTTTGGAAACTTTGTTTTTGTCGCCAAACTTGGCGATAAATAACCTTGCCGACTTACGTCATTAAGTCCAGCGCCGTTACTGGCAAGCAGCGAACAGATGTGCCATTCGTAAAATAATGGAATCCTCTTGAAGCGTCATTTTTAATCGAAACACCGTCCAGAGCTTGAATTCATTGTTTCGAAAGGTAAAAGAGTAAGAGAATTTATGACGACACAATATACTTAATTTTCGAGTTTTGATACGTATGACGTGACTGGTTCGCGAAGTTTAACGACTTTGAGCGGGTAGATTAGAGATTGCAAGGGAAAAAGAGGTAAGCAACAATAAGTAATGCTACGTTCATAAATCCCGCGGTAGTCGTTTCAACAGAAGAGACTATCTTTTCCATTTGTGGACTAGAGCGTAGGAGTTAGCAGATTAATAATGCATCATTTCAGTATTAGGTATTCTAACTATACCCACAAATACACATACACGTATTATGAGAGCGCGCTAACACAACGGTTCTTTAGACCCAGGGACTTTCACATAGGACGATCATCGATGCATTGTATAAGCGCTGCATGAAATTTGCCTGTAAGATGGCGTTGGGAGTCATTGATCAATAATTTTTTTGTTTTACGCATGCGTGCGCCGGTAGACCATTGCATCATGAACACGCGAGGGAACTCCGTACGCTACGCGTTTTTAGAGGACGCCCATGTCGGTCATCATTAAAACGTTCCCGGGTATTTCCCATTGTTAGGCTGACGCCATTTCGCCGGTCTGCCGCTTACCGATGATCGTCCTGTAAGCTCCAAGTCCGTGCTTAGATCATACAGAGCAGGAATAAATGTAAACACAGGACGTCCTATAAGTTCTAGTTCATGGAAGGGTTCGTAAGGTCTAGTGCTGCCATCTACATTATGGTGTGGCAAGCAGAACGTTATTTTTAGCACTTGTGAGTGCTATTTCTTTCAATCACGGGTTTTTTGTCTACGCGAGCGCGTCGAGTCACTTTTCAATTTTTGTTGATTTTAGGGACTTGGGTAAGGTTATCTTTAGTTTTCAATCTATATTCTTGGATTTTGTGTGGTTTTAGTTCTGCACCTCCCCTTTTGGTCACAATCGAATGGATAGTTTATATACAGGACCGTCCAAAAGATTCGAAATACATTACGCTCTATGGGTGAAATTCATTAAACTCGCATATCTCAAAAAATATTAGGCGTAGAATGTCGAAAGTTTATATTTAGGATTGTTGTAGCATCTAGTTGTCCACCTTCCCTTTCTGTTCCATTCGACAGGATAGTTTATCTACAGGACCGCCCAAAACATTCGAAATACATTACGCACAGTGGGCCGAATTTCATTAAACTCGCATATCTCAAAAAATATTAGGCGTAGAATGTTGAAACTTTATATTTAGGATTGTTGTAACATCTAGTTGTGCACCTCCCCTTTCGGTTCTATTCGACTGGATAGTTTATCTACAGGACTGCCCAAAAGATTCGAAATACATTACGCTCTATGGGCCGAAATTCATCAAAGCGTATTTTAGAGGTATTGGGCTATTTCAAACGACTCAGAAGTGATATATGGTGTTAAGAGTTACAAAATGAATTGGCGCCAAGCTTGGCGACTTTTGTTGTACGTGTGTATGTATTTAACTCTCAAATCTCAAAAAACTTTAGTCGTAGAATGTTGAAATTCCACGCATAAGATTGTTGTAACATGTAGTTGTGCATCTGGATATTCGGTTCCAATCTACTGGAGAGTTTATCTTTCTCTCATTTCACAGGTCGAAAGTCGGATGCCAGGCGCAGAAGAAGGGGACCACCGGCAAGGTGAAATTCAGGAACAACGCGAGGATCAAGAGGTGCCAGCACCTCACGAAGGACTTCTTCATGCACTTCAACGCCGCGGGCATCGGCAGGATCTACGGCTCCCAGAGCGGATGCAGGAGATTCGCCTGGTGCATCACCGTCTCCTTCACGGCCTTACTCATGATCTACATGACCTACAAGGTGACCTTCGAGTACTTCGAATACAAGAAGACGGTGGAGACCACGGTATACGCCCGCCCACTCTTTCCCTTTCATGCACTTGATTTGCCCAGCGCGTACTGACACGGCTCGTTCCGTCCAAGGCCGAAGTCAAGGGGGCGCAGCTTCGGGGGGGTTCAGCTTCACCCCCACCCCCCCTGCCCTGAAATTTTTCCCTGGCAACGGTTTTGGTTCCGTCCCCTTTATAGGGCTATCATACTGAGAAAAATCCGACCAACTTTCCTTGCAAATCAAGTTTCCGGCCGATTTTCTCCACCGTTACCTTGACGACCGCGATATCCAACTTTTGCCTTTCCGAAGGAAAAAATCCGAGTCGGACGAAATTTCGGCCAATCAGAGTACTTCTTCCTGCTACGTCATAAGCAATTTCGAACAATGGCGACTATGTTCGAAGCTTGGCAGCTTGGCTCGATGTCAGAATCACGTGTAAATAAAATTATGGCCGCGCTCAAGTGGACTTTGGAATGAGAGATTGCTGCCCATCCGATGCTGCCGAAATGGCTGCCGATCCGATGTAAATATACCAACGCACGATAAGTAAAATATTAACCTGCACGCCAAATCAGCGATGCGATGACTATTTCGCGTCGGAGCGAGTTTGTTTACTTTTGCAAACCTTAAAGATAACCACGCCTTCAAGTCCGTCGGAAAAGTGGGTCCAGCGCGAAGTTGCTCGGATTTTCCCTTTAGTGTGATAAGACCATTACGTTAGCAATAAAACAGTTTCCACTACAGGATCCACCAATCACTTTTCAGTGTTGTCCAACAAGATTGAAAAGTGCTTATGATTTCGGTTCGTCTGTCCGTCAGTCCGTGCTATAGCTGCCGTCAATAGGCATCGATTTCTGCGAAATTTTTAGAGATTTTTCCTCTGTACTGAACCACATATCCTATTGAAAAGGGTGTATGTGGCAATGATAGTTCTTTGACAGGGACATACAAAAGAATTCCAATACATTACGTTTTTGCGAGTCATCATTCTTTAATGCGTATTTTAGAGATATTCTGTGTTGAAAATGAACGAAAATCAATGTAGGTTATTAAGGATCCCACAATAATGCTCTCCGTCAAAAATAGAATGTGTAGCATGGATAGTTCTTCTATAGGAGCACTCGAAAGAAGTCTGATATAGAACAATCTAGTGACATCCCTCCATTTCAAGCTCAATACAATAAGTATAGAAACGTTTATAACAGTTTACTGTTCATTTAAAGCATATATTAGCAATCCCCGACCCGCGGGCCGGATGTGGTCCACAATGGCTTCCGCTCCGGTCTGCGGAACATTTCAAAATCCAATATAAATCCCATTTATACGGCCCGCGACTTTGCTAAAATTCCAAAGTTTGGCCCGCAACTTTTCAAAGGTTGCGCATTCCTGAAGGAAGTTCTTTTACAGGGTCTCGCAAAATGACACGAAGAGTGATGTAGTTTTTTTTTCTCTCCTTTTTTAACCCATTTATGCCTAGCGTCCCTTTTTTGGGACGGCATTTTTGCTATCAGTCGAAAACGTTATTTATTTTTCCTAGCCTTTATTCGCGAGTATTGAACCTCAGTAGTAAGCGGCGCGGTATAAGCGGCGGAAGTGACGTCACGAAGGGGGCGTGGCCTAGTGACGTCACGAAGGGGCGTGACCGGAAGTGACGTCACGAGTGGTTTCACTCGTGAAAGGAGTTTCTTTTTTACGGAATGGCAACACCAAGTTTCTTTTTTATTGAGTGGCAACGGATTTTTAGTTTCGGAATGGGACTTTGAATTTTTTTTCTGACTTGCAATTTTTTGGATTTTAGTTTTGGAATTATTAATGAATTTTAGTTATAATTATTTAATTAATATTAAAT